>CAEGAE010001495.1:0-51062 GCA_903067095.1 Girardinus metallicus
GGGGGGGCGGGGGGGGGGGGGGGGGGGGGTGGGGGGGGGGGGGGGGGGGGGGGGGGGGGGGCGGGGGGGGAGGGGGGGCGGAGGTGGGGGCGGGGTGGGGGGCTGGGTGGGGGGGGGGGGGGGGGGGGGGGGGGGGGGGGGGGGGGGGGGAAGGGGGGGGGAACAAATTGAAGATCTTGTATGTAAGGCACCTTCAGGCAAAATATGCTCTGACGTCTACGCTCATGATTTTCTTTTATTGCTTTTCTTCACACTCATCCTCCCTCCCTCTTGCCTACACAACAGCCCCGCCACCCCGCCTGGCCAATGAGCCATATTGCGTACATGTACATATATATATATATATATATATATATATATATATATTAACCACTGTATATAAGAATAAACAAAAGTTTGGTTATGTTGAATGAGTATGTTAAGCATGAGAGAAGGGAAAACGGGGCAGGAAGGGGAGGGGCGCTGCCAGAACGGGACGTGAATTGCCCCCCAAGGCACTCTTCAATTTTACCCTTACGACGGGAGCATATTTCCCCTGTGTTGTGCTCATCATCTCTGTCTCTATCGCACACAAACATTTCAAGCCTCGCCCCCCACTCTGCATCTCCTCCCAGCACTTCCCTCCGTATCCCCGCATGTTCTCCGCTTCCTTATCTACTCCAACATCTTTGTATATTAACACATGGCCACTTCTCAACAAAAAGACTGCCGCATCCGTGCATTTCCCCTTGAAAGATACAAACGGCACCGCGTGAATCCTTATTTTTCAGTGGGTTATTTTACACTTCAAGCCCTCTGTGTGTGCAAAGCTAATGAGCTGCAGCCAGACGTTTTTTTTATTCTTCTTCTACGGGTCGTCTTCCCAGGGTCGCCCTTCGAATTTGCCATCTTTCTCATCATCCTTGATTTTCTCTGGATCGTGGAGATTTAGTTACGGCACTCACAGCTGAAGAAGAGCATGTGGAGTGTGTGTGGGGGTGTGTGTGTGTGTGTGTGTGTAAGTTTATTTGTGTCTGTCCAAAGCAGAGAAGAAGAAAAAAAGAAATAAAAAACTGGGGAAATGAAAATAGATAATTCTTGGCAAAAAGCTGAGAGAAGCAACTCCGAGTATCTGCCAGGTTCTCAGCATGTGTGTCTTTGTCTGACGCCGAAGGAAGAGTGCCCAGCACAATGCCCTGCCAATCACTTATTCACACATTTCACTATTGTCTGCCTCGTTCTCCATTATGGGCAAACAGTATGCCAGTGGTTAATAATGTCTTTGAAGTTGACTGTAGGGGCACATATGGGAGTGACACCAAAGTTAATGAAAACTTCCCCCCATTATTCCCACAACAATCCCGCGTGTGCGGTTTTCCCGCTCATACTCCCAAATGGGTCGACATATCTACCTCGAGCCACGCTGTGGCTCGGCTCATTGTATCTGCAGTCAAACAAAGCCAGTATTCAAGCTCACAAAGGACACAGCCATGCAGCTTTAGCACATTTCCATAATGGACAATGCCGCAACCGGGTTGTCAAAAAAGATTGCCCTCTGTTGGCTGTCGGTAAACGTACTTTCTGGTAACAAAGTAGGAAGATAATAATTTGTGTCACCTGGTGTCAGATATTTGGCTATTGTAGAGCGAGTGTGTGTTCACACCAGCCACTGTTTAGTGCACTTTCATCACACTCTAGTTTTTTGCCTAAAAAGTCTGGTTCGTTTCAGGGGATGTAAATACGCGGACGAACTCTGGTGCAAATCAAAGTAGCAAACTCTAGGGACCTTTGTCTCGGTTCGGTTGAAGAGAACTCGCTTTGGTTGAAGCGGTTCTGATGTATATGTGAATGGCATGTGGGCTGGAGACTGATTCCAAAAGCAGGAAGCATATTTGGAGCGAGGCATTCTGGGTAAATGCAACCAAACAAACTTGTATGTCTAGAGTTAGCGGGAGAAGTGGCTTGTGGTCTTTTGTCAAAGACAAAAGAAAAATCCTACAACTGCTAAAATCTAACGCCACTCCATTTATGTTTACATTTCATGAGGAAAGACGCGTTCAGTGTCTTCTTCAGAGGTTTTTGTGTCGTTACCGCCTGCCATTCTTGTTGCAGCGCCACCACAGGCGGTGGGGTAAACAGGTTGCTCAAAGGGTGTGGTTTGTTTGACACAGTGTGCCAATGTTGCAGTTTTGGTCCCCAGTTAGTTTGAGTCTACTGGACTTACTAAACTATATGAGCTAAAGTTTAAATATTATATTTTAGTTTATATGTACATATTTCAGACATTAAACCAGATACATTATGACCTGATCACATCAAACATAGCCTTGGGCTCTATGTCAGCTGCTTGTTTTGATGTAACGAGCTAATAAGGTTGTTAACACGTCTGCTAGTTGACCCCCTTTTAAAACAGAAAATAAAAACATTTTTGTCACTTCCTACAAGCTGTCTGCAGTTCCGGTATTTTTTGAGGGACTAGTGAAAGACCTGTGTTCGGCATCTAAAAATTCAACTATAGGGCAAATACAAGTCCACCTTGTTTAAAAAAAACCAACAAAAAAAAACTATAAAAGCGAAGCTGTGGATTTTAGAGGAAGGTCTTGGAGAACTTTTTTTTTCCAATGAATTTCCAAAAGGATTATAGAATGGTGACTAAAATTAAGCGACTGCAGCTACAACCTGCCAGAGAAACTGTTTTGTCCTCACCTCTCAATCATGCATGGCTTATGCAACCCTCGCTTGATTAAAAACATTAGCAATCACCTGCGGGGTGTGTTACTTGACGTGACTGCCACTGACTTTTCTGCATACTTGGGCACACCGGATAGAATTCTAATTAATCACAGAAGTGCATGAACAGCAGCTTTGTGGATCTTGTGCATCGGCGTATATGAGAAAGCGGTCAATGAGTTGCTAAACCACAAGACTCTTTGGACGTTCCACAGTGGCACTTCATAACTTTGTATGAATTGTTTTAAAAAGGTAAGTAATGTTTTTAAATATGAATGTCATGACAAGGCTTAGGAGGGGTTCTTTTCTCCTTTTTTGCATTAACTGATAAGTGTCTTGCTTCACTGTGGAGGAATGTTGACCCAGAAATGTTTTATTTCACCCATATTGGAGGATTTTTCAGTTGCTCAGAGGTAGGCTTGTCAGTGTGGTTCAGATCATTGTCCTGCATCATAACTCAAGTGTGCTTGAGGTCAGAAGGTCGCAAATTGATGAGCGGCCATTTTCCTTAGTGCAGAATTTAGTTGTTGTTTTTTTCATATACAACAGATCTTCCGGTTCCTGAAGCAGCAAGGGAGTCGAGTTTGACTGTATATATGACATGACTTCTAAAACGTTCCACCGTTTCTACACAGCACTTTCCAAAAAGAGCTTAGGATCACTGCAATACCTTTTTCAGGAAAGTATTGCAGTGCATTGCCAGTATTGCTGGCTTGTAGCCAGCAGAGGTTTTTCACTTGGATGTAAATTTTCCCCAATCTCTTGGCTCATGTTGAATTTTGAAGTCTGATCCTGACTGGTACAAAGTAGGCTAGTGGTGTCGTAGATGTTGTTCTGGTGGTGTAGCCCTTTCTAGACTGTCAGAAACGTATTCTCCCATCGGTTCTTTCTGTGGAAAAGCACATGATGTGCTGCTTTGCTTTAAGGGATTTCTACAGGTCTGGCAGTAATCAGATCTCGGCATGACCAGTAAAATTTAGCACGGCGTTACAAAGAATCAGGTTAATCACAGTTAATTTGTAATTTAAAAAATGGGGGCCATATTTGTTTTCCTCCTTGGGCCAGAATGGTTTGGATAGCTGTTCTTAAAGTAAAATCCTTTTTTGAAAAACGGATGTTGCATTTACTCAACTTGCCTAATACACAATTTGTTTAATCGTGTAAGACGTTGTAATTCACTGTTTCATTGAATTTAATAACTACTGCATTTAGAACATATCACAGACATGTCTGTGCTGTAAAAATGCAAGTATTGAGATATTTGCAAAAATGTATTGATAAATCACAACAGACACAAAACCTTGAAAATAGAGCTAAGTAAACAGCTTTACTATGCACCCTGTGACAGTTTCTTTTGCAGTTTTGGAAGTTCGCTGCCTGGAATGTTAAACCTCAGTTGCATTGTTGCTTTACAAATTTTACTTTAATGTCATAATGAAGCAAAAAAAACAACTTCCTCTACTGCCTTCCAATCAATGTTTCTGAACATTTCTTTTCTTCAAACCAGTCAAAGTGCTAAATTGACCCAAAGATTGCTGAGCAGAAGTTATTTCTGTTTTGCCAAACACAGATTCTATACTCTTTTGTGAACGTGTGGTACAACCTATTTGCTTGGCTAAGAGCTTCATTTTTTGTTTGTTTGGTTTTACAGCTATGTTCCCTCTGAGAAAAGGATTAAAAATGAAAAGTGCCATCCTTACAACTTCTGTTTTGAGTTTTAATTTTAAGAAACGGTAATAAAAATACTTAAACACTAGATTACATGAAGCTCTACTATGAGTCATGTAACTCATTGTTAGGTCAGGTTTGAGGTTTGTGCTCCAGCTAGAGACTCACTTACTGTCGCTTTCTTCAGCTAAGATTACAAAAACCATTTTGGGTGCTGTTTAAAAAGCTATCGAGTCTTTTTGTCTCTTCATCTGGTTGTTATAAATTCTGCTTGAAGCAGTTTGAAAAACTCATATTTCCACTGCCTACGAATGTAGATTGGCGGCCATATGGACAGTTGCCCAGGGCGGCATTAGAACGGGGGTCGCAAGACCATCGGATTTAAAAAATCTGATACTCCCCATTGGCATATTCAGCCAATGGGGAGTGAAATAGAGAGACTTGGTCACCTGCTTTGTGTGGGACTGAATCCCACCTGTCAGGGAACCATTTTACAGTGTAACCGCCATCGCCATTCAAAGAATCATTTTTAGATTAATTTTGTCACTTTTATGGAAAACGCTCGCATAGAAGTAAAAAAGAAAAAAAATATATACTCTGATAGAAATTTGTCACTATGGTTTTTGAGCCATATATGCTATAGACCAATGTAGCATTGTTTTTCAGGAGTCGGAACGTAATAAGCGGTTTTGTTCAGTTGATCTGTAACAGTTTGCTTGTAGACCAGCTTCTGGCTGACACACGTAAATTATCTGTCCACTAAACTCTGGTGTAATTATCTCTAATGATGTGCATTCCCTGCAAACAGTAAATTCACGCTGCTGCAGTTTTCTCAACCGAAAAACATTTCTTGGGCATCATTATTATCATTCCTTTTCTGTTTAATCAGACTGGAGTGAATATATGAGATTATTCTCAAGGCAATAATTTTTTCCCTGATGTTATGCCTATTTATTCTTGATTGTATGTTAACCATAGATTTACTTTAACAACTAGCTTTATGCCATGTTTTATCCCGATAAAACAGGATTTCTTTACTAATCTAATTAAATGCTCTGTAAGTATCTGAAGATGTTCCTGTTTCTTGATTTTCATGCATATCAGCTGTGAATTTTTCAATTGTACTTGCTTCCAGATGGACAAAAACTGAGTTTTAAAAAAAAAAGTAAAAAATAAAAAAAATAAACCATCACTAGATTAGTTGCTCTTTTCCAGATATTTAGCTTACAGTATTCCACTTAACGTGGTGCCGCTTCTGACCCAGTATTGACCGAGACGCCAGAGAGCGGACAGACTCAGCTGTTAGCAAAGTGGGTCAGAGCAGCTGGCGTGCTCGCATGAATATTTAAACCGAAACGGCTCCAGACCCGGCCGAAAACCCCCGTGACAACCCTCTCGACGCCGAGCGGCGTGAAACGACGAGAGGACGCTTAACAGCTCCGACTGAGCCACTTCTGAGCATTTCCGTCGACGCTGGGAAAGAGGGAGAAAGAGGGAGCGTCGGCTGGAGAGTGACTGAAATGTGGGAAGAATAAAAGTGACATGAAGCAAAAAAATGGGGAAAGTATTGCTACGTAGGATCAGTCTGAATAATGAGTGCATTGAGAATATGATTCGAAGACATGTTCCGCCTGCTTCTTGAAATAACAAGAAGAAAAAAGTAGAAATGAGCCACCTTAAAAGCCTGTGTGTACAATATAACATACCTTTCAATGCCTATTTAGAAACATATAAGTGAAAGCACCAATTAGACCAGCACATGCCAAGAAATATTAAATGGAAAGCAACTTCATAATCTTCCTGACGGGAAGTCAGAGAGACAGGATGGATTGACAGGTTTAAAAAAAAATAAAATCAAATTAAAAACCAAAGAGGAAAAGCTGTGTAGGGAGGGAAATGACTGGAGGATGGATAGAAGTAGGTCAGGAGGAGAGATTGAGAGGATGAAAGACGAACAAAGATAGAGAGGGCATCCAGGAAAGTGACAGCCAACATTAAAATGTGTGTTTTACACCATATTATGCGTATTTCTCGCTCTGTGCGAGAGCCCTGAGTGTTTGGGCATGGCTTGTACGCTGGCATGACTGACAGCTCCGAGCCGGCGGGGTGTTCCAAAACCAAAGGCTTCATAATAAACACAACATGGTTAAATTTACTCCTCCAGACAGAGGAGCACCGCTCACTTTGCTGTCTGTTCAGAATTAGGGACACACACTGTCACAAGTGACTGCAGACAATCTGTCACAACATGCTAGTTGATATAGACCCTCAGAATGAAAGTTCAAGTCGCCGCCAAAACATTCGATGCATACTGTTGGTTTGTAATAATAGCAATGTGGGGTTTTTTATGTTGTTGATGCTCTTAAATCACCCCACTCACAGCAATTTTTGTTTTTGTTTGAAGATGTTGGTGCTTGGATGGGAACTTTTGATTCTTAATAACTGAGATATGAATATTAGCTGGTTCCTATGTTCTAATTGTCTCGAAAGGCTAAAATACATTTTCACCCTTTTAATGGTCATGAATTATGAAGAGCAGTGGTGATGTCACACCATGTAAGTGTAAAACGGAGTTTTACTGTTTTTAAAAAAAAGACATTATGAGGAAGGAGTTTTATTAATCCTCATAAAACGGAAATGATCTGACTTTGAATCTTCTTCCTTCAGTGCCAGTTTCCACACTGAAGAGTGTTGACTACTTTGGTATTGTGTTTTCGTTCTTGTGGAAAACCTTGCTGAGCTTCTGATGGCTCTATCGCCAGTGAAAATCTGACGATTTCCATCGCCTACTGATTCCGTGATCCAATAATTTTGGTTTTAAAATAAAATTCTTATTCCCATATTGAATCTTTATTTAATATACATGGTGTAGTACATTGTGTAGATTTCAATATGTGTGTTTTAATATTGAGAAAAAAAATCTATTTTTTTATTTGCTCTCCATTGATTCCAGACGAGTTGTCATCCTTTGTTATAAGTGTCATGTTTAGGCCTCTGTCTCTTTAAGACCAAGTTTTTGAAAGTGCTGCTGTGCCAAAATTAGCTTGCAATTGTAAGATAAACATATAATACCACCTTCCTAAAATAATGGTCCAAGTTATTTATTGCCAAACGTGTTTATTTTTTATTTATTCAGTTTAATCATCTTTTGGCAAAAAAACAACTTTATTTTAGGAAGGTCACAATAATTGCTAAGTTACTGTCCAAATTTGCTTTATAACTACCGTATCTAAGTTTATTAGGATACGATGATGACATTAAAACCAACTTAACTGTGGTCCAATCACAGGGTGGCGAGCTAATCAGATTTGCAAATATTGTGTCCAGTAAAAGAGGCTATGTTCTATTTAAACGAAAGCAATGTAACTCTCTGCATTATATGTATTCAAAAGAATCTGCAGTACTTTTGATTGCAGAGATTATACAAAAAAAACATAAAGTCCTACACCATCTGATTTTCCAGTTAAATATTGAAAACTTAAACGTTTGAGAAGAGCGAAATTGAAGAAAATCCACAAAGTATTTAATGGAGATGGTGAGAGGTTTTTAGAAAGCCATAACTTTGCAGCTTATACATGGTACACCGCCATAGAATATAATAAAAATATCCTTTATTGTCCCTCAGTGGGGAAATTCAGAATGTAGAAAGACAGCTTGAGTAAAATCCCATTTTGTTTCTACTAATGCACAACAACAACAACAAAAAGGTTCTGTTTTGCAAAATTGCTCGCAGTCACCTAATGAAAGGTAGCCCGGTCCACCCAGGTGCTACGGCTGTCTGAAATCGGTTCACGGTGGAAATCTGACTTTGAGAGGGGCCGTCGTCACGGCTACACCGATGTCACAGCTCGATGTGAGTGAGCTCTTTCACTGGCAGCTTTCATTCACCCAATCAAGGCAAACAGGCCACGCTCTATTTAATGATTATCCCAGCATCTGTCCTCCATCTCATGCCTGTGTGAGGCCAGCAAACACCGGAGCAGGAGCCCAGCGAATATGATCCAGCTTAAGCAGCTTGATTCTGGCTCTCGGCACGTAATTTCATCTCGAACTGATCACATTTAGAAAAAATGACGGCGAATGCTATTGGACCTCGTGAACCGGTTGTGTATTACGTAGTCAGTCCAGGGGTGGTTAATAGAGGATGTGATTACAACGGTACTGTTTAATGCAAGCTCAATAAAGAGCATGATTACAACACTTAGGATGTAATCTTGGTTGCTATCCATGAGCAAGAGATAGCAATCCAATGTTGTTCCTTATCCAGATTTTACTGGGGTTTTTTTTGTTTTTTGTTTTTTTTTTTACTTACAGCAGTCAGGCTTTGTGGATAATGGGACTTTCATTGGGTTACATTCCTGCTGCAGGGTGTGTTCATTCCATTTACTGCATATGCTTTGTGGAGAAGATTGCATTCTCTGTTGAGAAAGACACATCAACTGGCTGTTTTTTTTTGTTTGTTTTATTTTCCTCTGGTCACCTGGAAAATGTGACTCATATTACTGGAAAAAAAAAACAAAAGAAAAACTTTTCAAATTAATTATTAATTATTCAAATTCCCTTTCAGATATTTCAGCTCCTCCACCACACAACAGAGTGAAAAATCCAGTCACGTTTTACACAATACGTCTCTGTTTTTCCTTATTATTCATAAAATGTTAATTGTAACTCGGCCGTATGTCAACGTTCTGTTCCTTCTATTGCTGCATATGCATGGGTATGAATCAAGAGGTCTGAGTTAGTGGTGGGCATTTATTGTATCGTTTGACATTTATTGTGATGCATTTCTTATCACAATAAATGTTTGATTCATCGTTGTCAGGATAAATCGCAATTAATGGTGTTTAAAAACCCCTGTTGTTCATGTTGTCGCGATTATTTTTACACTTTATATCCACTGTTTGTTCAATAAAGGTGCATCTATAAATAGCAATACATTCGATGAAGTGTAGTTACTCTGTGCATGTTAGGGGTACAAATCACACTCATTGATGCGATTGTCCTAAAGAAGCATATAACAAATGGTGTGTTTTTCCAAGAGCAGTATTTGTGCTTGTGTGGCTACGATTATAGTGTCATGCAGTCAAACCTTAAGAAAAAAAAAAAGTAATAAATAGTTGTAACTTTTATTGTTCTCACAGTAGTACCACAAATTATCATGATGAAACTTTACGTCCATAATGTAACGAAGAGAGACAAAAATGTAACCCTGTCTTCACCTTATGGATGCCTAACCTCAGCAATTGTTTGGTACTCTTTTGTTTGCTTCCTAAAGAAATAATTTTCTTTGATTACCAATGCTGTAAGTCACCCCTCTGGAAACTAAGATGCATTTTAGGTGGCTGTCCACGAAATGTTCTGTCTGTATCTATGTATCTATGCATGTGCCATCTACACAGTTGTCTTTACTGCTAGCTAACGTCTTGGTACATTACTGCCACCTTGTGGTCGCCGTGTCACATTAACGCAGCGGTGATCAAAGTTTTTGTGATGTGGCCCAAAATCAGCAAGTTAAATGTGTTTTGTCGGGCACTATTTCCAATGTCAGAAACGCATAATAAAAAAAAAACAAACTCATTTTTTTAAGAAAGGAACTGATTTCTCTGTTAAATAATACACAGAGAGGAAATGCGTTCATTTCCTCAACGATGAGGAAATGAACGTTCGTGTTTTTGGAGGAATGTCACTTTTCCCCTCTCGTTGTGTCCACTGTTCTGTATGCTGCCTCACGGAAACATCATTATTTGGGAATGAGCAAAGTGAGACACTTCTTTCTGACTTTCTTTCTCTCGGCATTTTGGACGCAAGCTGATCAATAAACACATCTAAACTGCAAATCACAACAACGCCTGGAAATTCCCTAAAGGGCAGGATGGAGTAGACAGGCCTCAAGGACGGCCATGATGCGAATCTAATGAGAAATAGCAGAAAGGGGGCATAGGTGCTAAATAGGGCAGTAACGCCACAACAGAAGAGAGGCACCAAGAGAGTTTAAAAGGGGTTATTTTCTTGATTTTTCAGCGGAGTGGTCTTTGAGATGAATGTGAAGGATAAAGCTGTTGGTAATCACCTATTACTGTCTGATGGATGAATGTTTACCCCAGCATTGTCTGTTCCGAGTTGAATAAAACATGAAGTGCCGCTCATGTGACACATGTTGATCTGAAACAAAGCATTATTCTTCTATCTTTGGCTGTTGTGCTGACTCTATAAAAGAGAGAATTATTTCTGCACTCTCCTGTAACAAATGCAATTGTAATTCGTATACATGCAGCAAATTATATATTTTTTTTTAAATGAAAGGATCCCATGTCTGCAATGACATACTTCCATAGATCAATTGCTTTTTAGGATTCATTAGAGTTGGTAAGGTGTTGTGATTGTCAGGGTGTTTGTCCTGTGTCTGAGCAAAATAAAAAAAAAAGAATGCCGCACGAAACTAATTGTTTTTAGATCAAGGGTTTGTCACCGTGGAAACGACAGAAAAATAGAAAACTGTTCCCTCCGCGTCTTTCTAATCCAAGGCTGTTTGACTCGTCAGGCAGAGACAATCAAAACACAAACCTATGAATGGGAGTAAATAAGCCAGACACTTAATGTTGCTGGTTAAAAATATCACCTATTACTGTTGTGGAAGCGAGGCTGTTCATATGACAGTGACCTGCAGGTTGCACCATGGAGTAGGGAGGAACACACGTAGATTCTATGCAAGGCCGATCAGCTCTTTGGTTTTTCTTTTTCATGTGATAAGTACTAATATCAACATACTAAATGGAGTCCTCTTAAAGTTAGATGGTAGAGCACACCTTCAGGGGTCAAAAGGAGTCCATGCATGAAAGGTTCAGGGCAGTTGTAGCAGTAGAACGGGATCAATAATCTATTAGGCCTTATTAGTATTTTTCCTTCTGCTTTCAGGTGAGACCGGTGCAGCCCTGTCACGCCCACAGCGACCCCTTTCGGCCCGGACGGCCCACCACGCCCCGGCGCCTATGAAAGGGTACCATGTCAGCCGTAGCATGTCTCAGCATTCCTCTGGTGGTGGCGGAGGAGGCCCCTGCCACTGTACGCCAGACGACTGTGACGGCCCAGGCAGAGACTACTACCATGGCCGTGGTGACGGGCACTACTACTCGGGTGGTCCAACCGAGGCTCTGGCACTGGAGAGGCATCACTCCCACTCTCATTCGCACGCACACTCGCACTCCCATAGCCACTCTGGCACCTTTCCCCGCTCCCACCCCAGCCAGCACCCGCCTCTCCAATCCTTCGACTCCTGCGAAGAGTGCTTGTCTTCGGGCCATGGGGGAAAGATGCACCGGATTCCTCCAAACCTAATGGACCAGTTTGAGAAACAGGTTCCCTTTCACCCAGATGGCTTCCACACCCTACAGTACCAACGCACGGTGAGCGGAGGGGCCGAACACCGCAGCGAGAGCCCCTCTCGTATTCGCCACTTGGTCAACTCCGTCCAGCGGCTCTTTGCCAAGTCCCATTCCCTTGAAGCACCCACCAAAAGAGAGTACAATGGCACGAGGGGTGGCGGGGAGTATCGGGGCGAGAGAGGAGGGGGCCACAGAAGCGGTGGGGAGGAGGTTCACTACTCAGGCCACCAGTCTCGTTCGACCAGGAGGAGCAAGTCGCGAGAGCGCAGCAAAAGCGGCGACTCTCGGCACGAGTCGGGGCGACGTCACCGCAGTCGGACTGCCGGCTGGTGGAGCTCCGACGACAACCTGGACAGCGACAGCAGTTTCTTGGTCAGCGGGGGCAGACGGGGTTATCCCACTGGACACGAGAGTCTGGATGCCGCCATTCAAGAGCTCACCATGAAGAAACCAAAGGAGCGCAGCGGAGGACCCGGATCTGCCGAGTGCATGGCTTGCACCACCATGGCTCTGACCGGCGGCGAGGGCGGTGGGCACCATGGCCACCATGGTCACTCCCTGAAGCGGAGCACCTGGTCGGCCATGACAGTGAGTCAGGCCAGGGAGGTTTATCCTTCCACCAGGGGAGGAGGATACGATAAAGCACTGGTGCCCTTGGAGAACAAGCTGAAGGAGAGATCATTCCACTACCTGCAGGTTTGTGTGTACTAATATTTTCAACAACAAAAGAAACGCATTGTTTCTTTAAATATATGACGGTTTTCATGGCAAACTTTCACACATGTAAACAGGCTTAAAGTTTTCACAGGCAACCCTTCTGAAGGACCTGGTGCAGCTCGAGATAAAAGTACTGAGTTTGAGTAGTTCACGTCAGAAAGTGAAGGAGTTTTCCAACAGAATTATAAATAACTCCTTAAAAAGCTATATGCCATCGGGAGAGATCAGTAGTCCACTCCCACCTTCTTTTTTTGATTCTTTGTCACTCACTGCCTCTAATACACGCATGCAGACACAAAATCTCTCTACTGTACAGAATAAGTACCAATTGTTAGATTTCCCTGTTATACAGAAATAAAAACACATTTCAGGATTATTTAAATTGTTAATATATGTTTGGACAGATTCGACTGATCATGAGACCAGTATGCAAATTGAAGCGGTTGAAACCAAGGTTTGGGTGTTTTATGTTGTTTTGTTGCTAAGACACTGATTGAAACTATCAAACATCTGAATGCCTGAAGCGCTGAAGCAGCAGTAAACTCCATAAAAGCAAGTTTCAAAGTGAACTTATTTTCAGTCATTACTCAGTCATGTTGTAAATGGTCAATGGACTAAATTTATGTAGCGCTTTTCTAGTCTTGTCGACCGAATTTACTCTACAGCCACATTCACAAACGTCCACATATTCAGTTGGGGCTTAAATGCTTTGCCCAAGGGCACATTGACGTGTGGCAGGAGAAACCTGGAATCCAACCTACAATCTTCTAAATGCAAGATGGCTATCTGCTATTCCCCCCAAACCCTTTGCTGTTAAATTCGAACAATGACCAACAAACTAACCAATTCCCCACCACCCCCCAAAGTAATAACGCTTTACTACTTTAAACCTGTTTTTCAATATTTCTCTGTCACTCTGCATGAACTTATGTAGAATATTATTTCTTGTAGTGTATCTCGGGAGGCAGCGGTATTTTCCTTTGGTGTGTTTTTATTTGGATTCTATGCAATGGACAAACACAAAGTTGTGCATGATTGTACTTTGGAGGAAAATTCATGCATGGCTTTACGACTTCCCCAAAAACTACAATGAAAGTGAAGAGCTCAATACTAATGCATTCAGATTTTTATTGGTATAAAGATTTGAAAACCCTTCATTTTCTACTGGCACTTCACACAAACGGTCAATAAAGTACATTAACATTTGTGGTGGGAAGACAATTTTTTTTGAAAGTACTTCTTAGAATTCAGACTAATATTGTTTAATGTTGTGTTGTCTCTATAGATGTTTTCATCTCATGGTAACAGATGAGTGCTTTTGCAGTCAAATAAAAAAAAAAAAGCAGACGTAAGGTGGGGTGACTTATTTCTGCTAAATGCTCTTCTTCAATACGCCCAACATCTACATAACCGTATGTAATGACGAATGGTTTCATAGCAACCGTACACTTTCATATAAGGAGCAACCATGGCCTGTCGGTAACAGTGCTGAACTCTATTGGTATTCCATCAGAGTGGCTTCTCCCTGTAGCTCCTACACTCACAAGCCACATTCTTGATGTATGTTAAAACATTTAAAAATTCAGATGCATTTGAATTCCTCAAGGATATACATATCTTTTTTTTAAAGTAGAAAAGAAATCAACTTTGAAGTATCAACTGTTGACAGCTTGCTTAAAAGTACCAACCCCCAAATGACTTTCTTGGTATTTCACCGCTAGAAATTATTGATCCACGCCCACATGTTATCTACCTTTCTCTTGAAACAACCGTGTCTCCTACTTCTCGCCACTCTTGATAATCCCAACAGAAACAGACGGATGCCCTTATGCTTCTTCGGCGGATGCAGACCTCCTGAAAAATTACGTGTAATTGCTGCAGCGTAACTGAAAAGTCAACCGAGTGAGCACAGAAAGAGGAAGAATTGCAAACACGTGCGCGCACAGGCGCACACATCAACCTCCAGCTGCGCTGAGCTGGAGCTGCCATGCAGGGCTGTGTTTCTACGGAAACAGCAGGTAGTCACAGGAGTCCCTGGTGTTTTTCCAACTCTCATCCTTTACAGACAGCTGAGGTTTGCCGATAGAAGGGAGAGCGAGGTCATGCGAGTTGCCGTTCTGAAAGGATAAACCTCACACAATTTGCCTCCGTTCTTATGACTGCCGTCGCCTTCGCACCTCAGGTCACAGAGAGAACTTCCCTTGCTGCAGGTTTTCTCATCTCCGGGTGTCACTGTCTTGGCAGTGTTGGAGAGGGGGGAAAAAATGAGGAGGCAGTGCACTGGCTGAATTCTGTGTTGTGTTCAGATGTTGTTGAACTCCACACATTTATGGAACCGGTAACGCCTAGAACTGCAATGATCTGGTTTAGGAGAAGAGGGTTCTTTCAGTTTTGTATAAGATATAATTCCCGTATTATTTGAAGTATAAAGAATGTTTACGAGTAGTTGGTTTCTTGTCTCCAGCAGATATATGTCAACCGGTTATTTGTGATCTGATATATAAGCTGATATGGATTCAAGGCTACTTAGCAACAACCATACTTTACATGTTTAAGCAGCACAAGTGGCTTTAAAAATGGGAAATATGTTTTTTTTGCCCCAGGGCACATCTGTGTGAGCAATGGCACCATTGCCCCCCAAAAAAAATATTTGGCATGGTAATTCAGACCTTCATAAAAATATATTTAAGATTCAGTCATTGTCATTTTTTTCCTCAAACGCTTAGTTTTTGAGACACCAACCAAATATCCTAAGTACAACACACTCCACATTCATTGCAAATCCTTATTAAGTGCATTAAAAAAATTAGTTAAATTTAGCCTATGCTTCAACTGCACCTCATACTGAAAACATAACTGCAGTTTTCGAATAGTTTCTAACAACTTTGGAGAATCATTCTTCTGTCTTAGTCACAAGAACGAGTTGGAGCCTTATCTAACTCGTTTGACCCAGATACAACTTTAAAAACTTCTTAATTATTAGTCTGAACATCTTTAGTTGTTTTGTGACTTGTGAAGAAAACATAAGACTTACTTGAGTTGCATGTCTGCTCGTCTTTCCCATTTTGAAGGAGTTGCTAAGTAAAACTGACCTGTGTCACTTTATATTTATACTTCATTCAAGCAAGAAGACATGGATTACTAACTAAACCGGTCTATTATGTTTCATAAGGATTGTTAGAGGAGATTTTGTAAACAACCAATTATTTCTTATCATGCAAATTTGTCCCACACCGAATAAATGCTCTCAAATTGGATTTTTCAAAATTGTTTTTTTCTTCTCTTTTTTTTTAAGATTATATAACTGCAAAAAAAGATTAAACTGCTGTAAGACTCAGAACATATTTACCACGAGGGGAACAAATGAGGATAGCTCCCATCCAACATAAGGCATCTCTCAAAGGCGCAGATATAGATAATGACAATCATCAAGTCATCAGACACCTACTGTATAGTCTCGCTAATGTCCCTCTAATGTTGTTTAATTTGCATTCAAAGCAGGAACTACTGATGCAGTAGATTAATTAATACACACCTTCTCATTTCCTGTCAGCGGACTATTAGCAACCTGCCAGCTTCGTGCCAGCTCGTCATTGCTCTTAATTTTGTCTCCTCTGCTGCACCGTAGACATGTGTGCCTGTGCGTGTTTTCCAGGCCTTATCCTGCATGTGTTTTTGTTGTGTAGTTCCCAGGAAAAGATGATTACATGTTCACAGAAGCAAAAGAGTAGTTCCCTCCAGGCTTGCGTTGAGGTGTAAAGAAGGAACGCCACATGTTTGAGATTTATGAAAGCAATCTTCTGCTTCTATGGATATACATTTTGATTTCTTAGATGTGAACAAGAGTTTTTGTTGCTGTAGTTTGCCAATCTTAATTTGTGAATGCATTTTCTTCTCTCAGTCAAGTTGTTGCATGTTATGTCAGTCTACACAAATACCAGGTTCCACCTTGGATTAGGGATCCACCGATCCACTTTTTTCACTTCCAATACTGACACAGATATCTGGAGTACAGTATCGGCCGATACCAATCTGATACCGAAAAATAGAGCTGAATTTACTTAAAACTTTTCGGGATTTTTTTTTTTTTAAAAAGGCATAAATGTACTGAATTACACATTTATTTGATAACTGCTCCAGTACAGCACACTTAGATACACCAATAGCTTCGCATGCTTGGCCAAAAAAACAACACAACTTTAATTTGTTCAGTCGGTGCAATTAGAAGTATAGCAACTAATGTAAAATAATAATAAAGAAACTGAAACTGACAGAAACAATAGATTGATGTAAAAATACATTTCAACAAAACTTCCTTCAAATGGTTCAGAAAGTACAATTAGGAATTATAAATACAATACAATATAAATAATAATGAAGTTGCTCAGAGCCAGAGTCGGGTGGTAAATAATTACAATTACTCAATTGCATTTACTTGAGTAACTATTGAAAAAACTAACTTTTATGTATATTTGTACAATACTTTAGTCTTTTTATTTTGAAGTGTCACTGATCTTACTTGAGTAAAATTTCTAGATTCTCAACCCATTGAATAAACAACAATTTTACCCAAAAATTCACCAGACTGCAGTTTTTGTTAGAGTTTCAAAAGTTTTATATTGAAAGAAACTGATTTGGAAAAGTTTCTCTGTCTGATTTTGTTATTTTTTGTTGCTAAGATGAATTACTGTCATTTTGGTACATCTGATTATGTAATTTTTAAATCTGAAATGTTTTATAATTTGATCAGATACTCAGTACATGAGTCGCCTTTTAAGCAAATACCTTTTTACTCTTGAACAAGACAAAGAGAATCTTGGCAAGTTTTAGATTACAGTCGTCTAAGATAGATAGACGTGTGTAAAGTTTCTCACTCGCAGCGCAAATGCCAATCAAAATGTGTGGCATGCGAGCCCGACGCTCTTCGTTCCCTGTCCCTCTTCCCCCATCGTCGGCCTGCGAGCGATAGATAAGAAATGATTAAAAAATGAGAATATGGAGCGAGAATGAAGTGAAGTCGCAAGGGGTGAGAGAGAGGGCGGAAAAGACAGACTTGGAGAGATAGCAAGAGGGACGCAGAGATAGCAAAGCTAAGGGATAGGAAATAGATAAAGGAGGTTATGGTGGCCAGGGGGCTAAGATAAAGGAAGGGAGGGAGGTTGTGGAAATAAGAGCGATACTAGTGGGGGTGGCCAAGGGGATCTGGAGATTAGGCTGAATCATCTTTTAAGTGATGACCTTAAAAACACACACTCAGCTGGTTGCCAAACCCTGGGGCCCTGAAGATGAGTGTATCAGCGCGTGTAGGTGTTTTTCATTTGGCCCCACACTTGTAGGGGACTGCAAACCTGACAGCATTTGCAAAAACTGGAGGGTTGAGAGGCCCCTTCTGTGTAAGGGGGCTGCAGCAGGCTTTCATCTTCCTAGAAAAAGACGGGATCAGGTGTAAGAGATGGACTCTCACAGACGAATGCCAAACGGAACGGTTCTTTTACAAAAAGGGAAACTCGGGTGATGCTAGATGCTAACATAAAAATGTAAATAATAGATTAAAAAAGATAATAAACTTAATATTTGCATTTTTACCCTCTTTTTTTGTGGTTTTAGATTTATGACAGCAGGTGTGGTCACTTTACATTCTTATTATATTTCTACATATCTTTAGGTGAATTCACATGTTAAGAGCCAAAGAGATTAAAAATGTAATTTGGTAAACAGCCATTAGTTTATTTTGGCGTAAGGGAAAATTATTTTATATTTTACAAACAAAATAGGATGTTTTGAGCCTCACTCTCAAAATCATAAGTTGTAGAAGAGGATTTGTTTGTTTGTTAGAGAACACATATGTCAAAGCCAGAGAACCCAAGACTTGTATGGAAAAATGAATAAATTGCAATCACACTTTTTTTTTTTTTTTTGGTAAGTGCCTAAATGATTTTCATCCTGCCAGAATTTTTGATTTTATCACAAATAGTCATTCATCAGCACTTAGAAATAGAGGTAGACTGGTCTCAGAAAAGGGACACTTTTAAATTCCGGTCTGGGTTGCCGGTTTGGTAGGTCCCAAAGCTACAGCTCTCAGGTAGAATTATGCAATACAAAACATAATTTTGTATAAGTAGATTTAAATCGAAGATTATTGTACCCCTGTGTATCACTACTTTCTTCCTGGGTGACCAGTGTGTTATGCATTATTGTCTATTACTCAGGTAGTTGAGGTATGTTCTTGGATATTTTTGCTTTTTTTTTATTTTTTTTACACATAAAAATTAACTCTTATGAAACCAACACAACCGAACCTGAAATGATAAAACTTTTGCTTTTCCTTCTTTTTTTTTTTAAAAAAAAAAAAAAGCAAACTACAGTTTTAACATTGCAGTTCATAATGTAAATAAAACATATTTATAGCTGATAAAATTCATACAGCTTAAGGAGGCTTCACTGTGAACATGCCATTTTTTTCTGCATATCAGTTCTTCAACTGTCTACCTGTGTGGGTTTTTATTTATTTTTTTTGTTTTCCCACCTGATTTCCTGTTGTCGCTCCATTGATAATTCGCTCTCCGGTTTTTGTTTTGCTATCACTCTGTTTGCCTCCTCCTCCACACACTATTTTCTTGTCCTTTGTGATTTTTTTTTCTTTCCTCTGCCTTTCTGCATATTTGTTTATTTGCTCTCCATCTGTCGGATTCTTGCTCACGCTTTTTTTTTTTTCCTGTTTCTTTGTGTCAGTGTTTCTCCAGCTGTCAGAGTTTCTCTCTCTCTGTAAGTTTCTTTGTGCGTTTCTCTCTTTCGTCACGTGTCATCGACAGTGGGCGTTTCTAACGTACGCGTTTGCGTTGCGTGCACGTGCATGTCTTTTTTTTTTTTCTTTCTTTTTGCTCTCGTCGCGTGCACGAGCATGATGGAGCTCAGCCAGTTTGTTTCCTTTACAACCCGATGGCGTGTGCTCGTGTTTTAAGGACTGTATGTCTGAGTCATCACTGTCCTTCTGGTCGGAGTGCAAAATATTTTCCCGTGAGAGAAATATAATTCTGTCTTTTGGACTGTATTAACAGATATTGTGACAACACGTTCAATATCTCACGACTAATGAATTCATTTTATGAATGGTGTTTTGGTTTTTTTTCCCTCCTAACATCTCATTTTGCAGAGCTGGTCTTACTGTTAACACATTTAGTCTGTTTACTACCATTTTAAAAATACCATAAAGCCTCTTCTTTTTTTTTTTTAACACTCATCACACCTTTTTGGTTTTGCTCATCTAATCCAAGTTGTGTGTCTATCTGGTTATGTTGGTAGCGAGAGTGTGACTAACACTAGATATGCTTCAGGTCCCTTCAGAGGACTGGGGGGGCGGCTACGGCGGATCGGCCGACAGCGGCGGTGAGATCCCGTGCCGTCGGATGCGCAGCGGCAGCTACATCAAGGCCATGGGCGACGACGACAGCGCAGACTCGGAGACGAGCCCTAAAGCTTCGCCCAAATCCACCCTGATCGCCCAGAGGGACGCCTTCAGACGCTCCATAAGCATGGATCAGAGGTTAAATGCCACAACAACTGCATATATATCACCGCTGAGAGAGAGCCCACGGCTTCCTCACTGTCTGGGTTTAAAGGCGAGACGGCACAAGCTGCATTTCCTGCAAAAAAAAAACAACAAAAAAGCAAAAAAAAAACAACCTGGAAGAGAGAGGTATTCTGATGTGTCAGATGGTGAACATTTACAAAAAGATAGCATGTGACCATGGAAGGGAGGGGACTAGCCTGGGGAAAAGAAAAAGCTAATTCTTTCTCAGTGAGCTGGCATTTTCCATGTTTTAGTAAACCTTAAAACACTTTAATTGGCATAATTAAATCCTCAGCTCCAGCAGCCTCATACTTATGTCCTTGATTGTGCCCGACACATCCAGGCTTTCAACTGGCTAGTGGTGCATAATTGTGCGTAAAAACAAAAAAACAAGGCATGAACGAGAAAAAAAAAGTAATTGTTTTAAATTTTGCGCTGATTAAAATGATACCATAGCAACTCTTTTTGCTTAGAGAACTTTGTGTAACTTGTTTTACTGGCGGACCAGCAGGATCCAAGCTCCACATCACCAAAGGGTCAGCTGGTTTTATTGCTGTATGAGCTGTTTAATGGCCGCTGGAAAAGACACATGTTTTGCTGTTGACTTATTCAGAAAACACTTGCTGCATTCTTGTTGGTTGTGCAGGAGGCGTCACTTCTGCTTTTCAAAGATGTACGGTTGTATAAATGCGCATCCGTTGCAGCCATTTTCACATGTGAGCGTAAACGTTGATTTGGGGTGTGGCCAGCAGCAGCTTATTTAGATTTAAAGCGACAGGAGGAGCTCATTCTGAAAGAAGCTTGAAGTAGGCAGAACTGAGCAGACTAAAATCTTATTATGTAACAATGATTTTGTGCAACAAAAACATGTAATGAATATTTGTACGACCCATAGACCTATCCTTACTTGATTAATAGGTCACCTTTAAAATACTGCAGCCTGACATTTCACACCAATCTGCCCGACCTGCCTCCGAAATCAAAACATTTCCATCCATACAGCTGCCACTCACTGAATACTTTCTCTATCTTGTGTGTGCCTGATGTTTGAAGGTGAGTGTGTGTACAGGTGAAACCACATTTTACCATTCAACCTAACGGGACGCGATAAGCAATTAACAGTTTTGGTAGAATTTACACCAATTACTTGATGTTTAGCGTTTTGCGCCCCGCTTTGACAAACTGGTGCATTTTCATAACACTCTGAATGACTGACGCTTCAGCACTCATTAAACATGACTCATAATATTTATGATGGCTGCGTCCAGCCGAGTTGTGATTCACGTTTGCAATAAACGCAGCCAGTGCTCATCAGCGCCATGCTGGCTTACGAGAAAATAAAACTTGCATTAGTTTGAGATTTGTGTTATTGAGGTCACTATAATGCTGTTTTTTTTTTTTTCTTTTTCCTGTTACGTTTTAGGTACTCCTGTAAGCAGTGCACAGATTCCTACCCGAACAGCAGAACGGCACCTAAAACCCACACTCGCTCTCGCAGCTACACACGCTCTCTGACCAGCTCACAGGTGACTAACTCCATCGTCATGGCGTTTCATTTATTCTGGAATATTCTAATGTATACAGGATACCTTTGAGCTTTTTCCACATTTGCTTAGGTTGCAGCATCAAACTTAAATATCTTTCGTGGGGGGGAGGACGGGGGCGTTCTGAATTGCCCTGTATTTGGCTCCATCTGTTATGAACAGCTTTCCTGTCCTGTCTGAGGAGAAGCATCATTACTTTTCCTGCAGACACGATGCTTTGCTTGAAGGCTAAAATTCTCAGTTTTGGTCTCGTCTCACCAGTTCTACTACGTTTCCTGTGTTCCCTCCATGGCTTGTGGCAAACTGTTGACAAGACTTTTCGGGCCTTCCTTTCTTTTAAACTCTCAAGATTTGTTGAGTGCTTGACTAATAATTATCCCTCTCAATGGAGGTTTTAAGTAATGTTCCTTAAGAGGCTCAAACAACTGTAATTACGCTGAAATGCAGGCAGGTTGTTCGTATTCAATAGTGCCAGAATAAATGGGCAGGACGCAAATGCAAACTGCAGATTTTAGGTTTTTGTTCTAAAAAAAAAAAACAAAAAAAAAACAACTGAACTCCATTTATCAGGTCCAAGAACACCCAACCCTTTTTGTTCATTTCTCACACAATTATTATACTTTTTTTTTTTTTTTTTTTTTTTACATAAGCTGGGAGACACGTTGAACCATCAGTTCGAGACGGTGTGCGAAACCATGTTCGGCGAGGTGGAGTCGCAGGCCGTCGAGGCCCTGGATCTCCCCGGCGTGTTCCGGACCCGCAGCCACAGCTATGTGCGCGCCATCCAGGCGGGCTGCTCCCAGGACGACGACTGCCTCTCCGTCTTCTCCATGTCCGGCCCCCAGGGGAGCATCAAGGGCGGGGCCGGTGAGTGGACTTAGCGGCGTTCTGTGTGCGGCGTGTGCATCCATTCTTTCATCTTTAGCCTCCTGGCTTCTCCGTCCTCTCTGCCTCTAATTCAGCCTTCTCTCCCTCTCTGTGCCTGTGTGTACGTTTGCAAGCTATAGGCACAGACTTGCATGTGCCTTATTGCTCATGCTCTTTCGTCTCTCCTGCACCTCTCTGCTCTCGTCTCACCCATCGCACTCCCTTGTGTGACTGCAGGTTTCTCGCGATTATTACCGTTGCTGTTGCTTTAGTCTCCATCTCTTTCTTGTTGTCTTCCTTCGACAAGAAAAGAAGGCGACATCTTATCATCTTCAACCCTTTCACTCAACACAAAAGTCCTCAACACCTATGCAGCTGTTACTTCATTAGTCAAGTTTATTTGTGCAGCGGGTTTCAGCAGCAAGGCAGTTGGAAGTGCTTTTGCATCATAAAAAGTCACCCGTTATGAAACAAGCCATACACATTGCATTTTGTCAAATGCTATCATCAAAATCAAGCAAAAGCACATCAGATATGTTAATCAGTGTTCAAGCTATTATTAATCAAAGGCAGCTCGAAACACACCGGCCGGGTTTTTAGCCTCGATTTAAAGGAAGTCGTTGTTTCGGCTGTTTTTGCAGTTTTCTGGAAATTTGTGATTTGTGACGCATGGAAACTGAATTATTACATTTTATCACTAAACCACAACCGACTTCAAGGTTACTTTATGTCATAGGGGCAACAAAAAGTATTGCATAATTGTAAAGTGAAGAAAAAGTAACATACATTTTTTTCCTTTTTCTTTATCAAAATAGAATTATTTCATCAGCCCTTTGCGACTCTGATTCCCCAACGCACTCACAGAGCAAAAGAAAGTTTAAATTTAAGACACGATTTTCTCACCAAGCTCTATTCAGTGTGCCATCTGAAAATGGAAAGAGTAAAATATTGTTACAACAGCAAACCTACCAAGATGTGGCCTTCCTACTGAAGTGGCAGGTAAGGCAACAATGAGAGCAGCATGAGCTCCATGGAAACTGGAAGAACTTCTGATATCCATAATTAAGGTGAATCTGTTGACAGGAAAACTACTAGTTACGTACAACTGAATATTTTTGCTTAAAAATAAAGTTCAGACCTCAGTGAAGTTAAAATTATGTAACGGGGTCAGTGTTCACAGCTGATTTAGCTTGAGCTATGTGCGCAGAAGAGTTTCAGTTCTAAATGTACCTTCCCAAGAACATGTACCTGTAAGTGCCTGCAGCACTTTATTTCGACTTTTATTCATGACATTTTTGACTTATTATTTCCCTTCCACTCCAGTTTGGCGCTGCGTTGTGTTCGTCACATAAAATCTCAACGAAATACGTTGGAAGTTCGTGGTTGTGATGTGACAAAATGGAGAGGGGGAGTTGAAGGCCCTGTTTGTGCATACATTACACAGGTAATTGCTGATTTTTGTCAGCTGCGTGTGTTCGCTAATGTTTGTTTGTTCATCGGGTTAGACCCTCGCAGGATTCAAATTTCCCAGCTTAAGGTAAGTCCCACGAGATTTATTAAAAGCGCTGCGAAGTATCATCCGCATCAACCGCACAACGCTCACGCGCTGCACGTATACCTCCACAGCGCAGACACGCGCGCGCGCGCACCCAGGGGAAGTCTGAGCTTCAAGTTCGTATCTTTTATACTGTGGAAATAAACAAGCTGCACACACAGATGCGAAGGGTGATGAAGAAAGGGAAGCGTTATGGGTTGCTTTTGGTATGTGTTGCACGCAATTGCTTTAACTTTTAGAAGAAAAATTCGCCCAGGGGAAGAGGTTTTCTGTTGTCACCTTTGTTGTACATACATATCCACCGCTTTGCTCTCTGCCTTTTGCTAAAAAAAAAAAAAAAGTGTCTTTTTTTTCATGAAAAGGAATACTACCCAAGCTGTTGAATGAAGAAGTAGACTCCAGCATTGTCTTTGTTTTTTAATGCTCTCCGTGTTCTCTCCTCTCTCTTTTGTCGGTTCACGTCAAAATTCCTCCCTTTTTCCCGCTTTAACGTTCCTCTTCTCCCCTCTAGTCTGTCCCTTCTGTAAGTATCAACCCGCTCTTCTCCCTTTTCACATCACTTACTTTAACCTCAAACTCCTCTGTCTTCTTTTCCCTCGCTCTTCTTACACTTCAGTCTTTCCTTATCGTAAAGGTGCTCCCCCACCGCTCCCGCCTCGCATGTCCAAGTCTTCTCTCTCGGTGCGCGCCCAGAGCAGCACCGAGTCCACCCAGGATGCCTACTTACAGAGCGGCGGACAAATGGCTCCGGGCACGGGGCGCCCCAAGCAGCACAGCAACTCCATAGACCTCGGTGGCTCCGAGGGGCCGTCCGGTCGCGCCTCCAGGGGGGTCTACTACACGTCCAGTGGGCCCGGACGCTCCCGCCAGCACAGCAACTCGGTGGAGAGCCTGGACGGGGTCAGGGGTTCCAGGGAGCTCGTGCCCTACGGAGGGGGACCCGGGGCGGGAGTCAGGGCAAAACACAGCTGCTCAGCCGACAGCCTGCTGGAGGGGCCTCCACGGCCGGCGAGGGACCGGGACGGCCGGGTCGGCGGCGGCAGCTTGGGGAAGTCGTCCTCGCTTCCTCAGAACAACATGATAATGAGTAAGATGGGCGGGCAGGACGACGGGCGCGCGGCCAGGAAGTGGAGGCCGTCCATCGCCGTGCAGGTGGGGATGAGGAAGTGTGAAACGTACAGTGCTGTGAAAAATATCTGTCACTTTATAGAATTTTTTTTGTTTGTTTTTATGTTTTTGGTCACACTTAACAAAACTTACCAAAGAAAACCTCAGTTTAAAAAAAAATGCAATTTTCAAATGGTGATTCAATTTGTAGTTTATTTTCATTCCTTAAAGTTGGGGAATGTAACCTTTATTTAAAAAAAACAAATATTTACATATTTGTTAAAAGTGTCAGCATGTTGTGACAATATGAGTCATGTGAAAATATCAATCTTCACCTCCCCCTCCACCAAAAACAACCTATCAGAGCCGGGAGGAGGGTCTTGGTGCTGTCAATCAAGCTCATGTATGCTGCTCCGTGTTCTAATGGTGGAAAAACAACTTGCCATCTCAGAAAAACCATCATCAGTGGCCATGCTTGCTAGCCTTAGCATTCGTTGCAGGCTAAATTGTGTTGAGCCAGCTAGGCAGCAGAAGGATGTGAGCTGATTGACGGAGCTAAGACCCTCCTCCTGGCTCTGATTGGTTGTTTCTGACGGAGCTGTGTATTTGTACAAATAACAGCAGGTGCATAGCGAAAAGCCAGAGGAGGTTGTTTATTTTTTTTCACAAATGATCTTTCCCATATTGTGCTGTTAGGACATAATGACGGTTTTAGCAAATATGCAAAAAAAGAGAAGCAAACTGTAGTTCCACATGATCAACATTGTCTATTTTACTATGTTTTTATGATATAGCTTTTATGCTAATATGCTAACATTAAATCTGAGCTACTATCACTAGTAGTCAACCTAAATGTATAAATTACTATTTTGTGGACTTGAATGCTTTGATAATCCAATAGACTTTGTGTGTGTGTGGCGGATTTCTAAAACTTGTATCTTATTTTTTATTTATTTTGGTCATTTTTAACTTTTCCTTGCACAAATAAAAAAAAAAAAAAAACACAATGCTGAAAAAGCAAAACAAAATGAAAAAAATCAAAAGAAGAAAAATAAAAGACGAAACTGTTGCAGAAATAGACAAACGATACCTAAATTCTTGTCATTGGCAAGAACACAAAGTGTAGACCAAAAAAAGTGTAGGTGGAAGCGTAATGTTTTGTACATGCTGCGTCGTCAAAATCAAAGCTGCAGAATCTTTTCTAAAACACACCTCCAAGGAATTCCAGCCGAGTCTGGAATGGAAACGGAAAATGTCCGAGCCAAAACTTCCGTTTTTTTTGTCGGGTGGATCACACTTTTGTACTCTGACAACAAAAGCATTCGAAACACGAGCCAGCAAGTTCCTCATACTTCAAATCTATTTTCATAGATTAACCCATAGCAGTCGTAGCGTCTTGTTTTTTTGTTGTTGTTTTTTTTTTTACATTTATTTCTGTGATAAAATTCCCTCCTTCCCCAAAAAGATATTTAACTTTTCCTTTACTTCTAGCTGCTCATGTTCTGTGCTTGTTGTTTGCTGTTCCAGGTGGACAGCTCGGAGACTCTGTCCGATTCCGACACGGAGGGAAAAGCTCTCACCGAGGTTCACTCCATAGGAGTCCAAGTGGAAGACGAGAAAAGGTAAAAAAGACAAAAACCAGAAACGCAGCAGAAAAAAAAAAAAAACGTTATTCATCTGCAGAACTTTCTCTCCCAGCTTGACTTGTTTTGGTGACATTTAAGTTTCTGTCATCACGGATGCCTCTCTCAAACTCAGAGTGGGGGCTCGAGGGGTGTTTGTTTACCCGCTAATTTATCTTTGTTCCAAAATATGCGGCTTGATCAGGAGCGGCTGGTCTTTGTGTTGTAATTTATGTGAATAATTCTGATTTATATTCAGAAAAAGCCCTCGTCTTCCCGCGCGCCCGACAGCGTCGCCATGTGTACGGCTGATTTCTCGTCTGTGTCCAATTAATTCATTTAAGATTTCATCAAGCAGCACAGCTTGAACTCGGAAACACTTTGTTCCAAGAATGTCTCTTTTTTTTTCTTCTTCTTCTTTATGTTTTTTTAAACCACGTTTGTAACCCCGTCTACTGCAATCCGTACACACAACATGGCTTTCACACATGACTCGGCGCTTTTCCTAATTATATCCATTCTCGCGTTTGAACGCAATCGCCGAAGATGACATCAGGACATCCGGCGCTGCGGATGTGAGTCACGCTGCGGACCCGAACAGACTGAGGAGACAGATGAGGGGAAGGTTGGGTTTAAAGTTGCAACAGTGTAAACACTCATCAGTGAGCACACTGACATGACATTTGCACGCACCGATGTGTCATATGCCAGGGGATTTAGCAGGACTCATCACAACCAGGCGAGTGGTGGTGATTGCCGTGACAACACGGCCCTGCTCGGCTTGGAATGTGAAACGATAAGAAGGTCGAAAGGGAAAATTAAAAAAACAAAAAAATAAATAAAATTGAGGAAGCCTTCTGCAGGCGATTCAGTTTGATCAGATGGCTCTGAGCCCGCTGTGACTCCTTGTGTCTTTTTGCAAGGCGGGCTCGATTCAAACGCTCCAACAGCGTGACGGCGAGCGTGCAGGCCGACCTGGACCCCGAGGGCTTCCCGGGGCTTAGCGTTGCTGTGCCAACACAGGACAAGAGTCTGCAGTTTGGCTGCTCCTTCCAGAGGCACTCGTCAGAGCCAGAGTCCGCGTCGCAGTACACAGAGTGCCACCGCACCGTCCACACACAGGGCCAGTGGGCTTACAGAGAGGTGGGTCTCTGCCAGAGGTCTTCCTCATGAAAGATACAGACTTTACTTTGAATGGTTCTTGCTAAAGAATACTACGAAAGAGGATTAGGAAAACTGGAGGAAAAAAAGGAAATTAATTCTGGATTTAATCTTCTGAGATACTCTGTCGAAATTTCTGAATTTCAAGCAGGAAATCTGAGAAAATAAGTCAGGATTCTGAGATTAAAGTCCAAATTTTGAGGAATAAAAGTCAGAATTGTGATATTAAAGTCCAAATTTTGAGGAAAAAGTCAAAATTCTGAGAAAAAAAAAAATTTAGATTAAAGTCTGAATATTTATTCAGTGGCCCTAATCCTCTTCTGTAGAATATTGAAGTTACAGACAGATAGATCACAGTCTGAACTTTCTCATTTTCTCAAACGCCAATGAATATTAAGATGACAAAAGGGCAGCATAAAGTTTAAGGAAGTAAGTTATTAAACATAATTCCAGTGTATGAACATCTCAAGACACGCCGTTCCACCAGTCGTCCAAAAATAGAAGCCGAACAACTGAAAACCAACTAAGTTAATCTGGCTGGCATTAACCAGAGATTCAGGCTCAGGTAGGAGAATCTGTTGACATGACAACCGTACACCATGTACTTCTCAAATCTGGTGTTTATGGATGAGTAAAAGGAGGAACAATGATGTAGAAATAAAACCGTATAAAGTCATGATTGAAGTTTTTCCTGAATGGCAAGTACCACTCTACTGAAAATAAAAAATATCCCAATAACATCATTGCATGCTGTATAGAACTTATAGCATCTTGCATTTTCCTTCAACGGGGACAGTGAATCTGGTCAGAGTTCATGGGAAGACAGATGGTCAGTTGTGGAAGAAAACTTGCAAACTTTTCATTAAGCTTACATTTCTGTGTTGTAAATGTGCTTATTGGTGTAATTTAACATCCTAATCATAAATATTGGATATTTATTAACTGAATGTGGAAAATCTGCATAATTAACAGAAATAAAGGCTTGAAAAGTCTGTAAGTCACGTATATCACGTGAATTGAAATAAGTATTATTGAAATAATAGAACGTTTCAGTTGTATATGTATTTTTTAAACTGTGAATTATTTTTCCTTGTTTTTAAAAATTATGCATTTCTAAAAATCCAGATAAAACAAAATTATAGCTGTAATTAGACCTAATGTGAAAAAGTTTAAGGTGTATGGAAAAACTTCTCAAAGCATTGTGCATTTTGTACATTGAAGTCTCGCTACTTCCGGCGTTGCATTGTCTTTTCACTGTTTGTTTGCTTTACTGTTCGCTGAAAGCTCTTCACATCTATGGAAACCTAAAATACAAGCAGCAAAAAAAAAAAAACAAAGACGTAAAGCTTGATAATAAAGCTTACACGTCTTTAATATGTCTATAAAAAGGCAGACACTGAGACATACAGCAGCTATCTGCTTAAAGCTCTTTTTCTGTTTGAATATCTATGGAACATTTCCTCAATTTAATTAGATTACATTAAATCTATTCAAAATTAGCAGCAGCTAATTGAGTGTTGCTGAAAAAAATGCATTAAACAGCCTATTGACCAGTTTTTTTTGTTTTTTTTATGCTTCTGTGGTTTTACATTCAGATCTCCGAAATTATAGATTGTAAATCATCTTTCTGAGATATTTTTATATATAGTGGTCAATAACGGTGATAAAGTTCTGAAAACATACATTTATTGACTATTTTACTAGGAAAATAGCTACAAAATGCACAAATTCTAATTTTCTACTTCTTTCTGTCCACTTCAAAATTTCAATTCTGAAGGAAGATATTTAGTATTTTTTATAAAGTACATGTTCAAAAAATAGTAAACCTCTAACAGCATTTCTATATAGATTTCCCACTAATTGTTCATTTTCTTTTTTTTTTTTTATTCATTCTAAGAGCAAGAATATATTTAGCATGAGCTCTGCATTTTAAGCTGTAATGTAACCTATATTCCCTCTTCGAAAATTGTGAAATTGTTTTCCATAAATCTAATCTTTGGCTCCTCAGCTGCACAACGTGGATGTAGATTGGCAGATTTTATTATACAACACAGTTGGTAATCAAAATTACCAACCGTGTTAGCATCTGTTTATCGCTTCGTCGTTCTAGAAACTTTGTCTGTTTCTTTTTAATGCTCTCGATTTGGAGTTGTACGCCTTCCAGGAGGTACAGGGTAGTGTTTTTGAACTCGGAGTGTCATTTCTAAAAGTAATGCATCCCTTCTGCTCGCACAGGACCTCATTCAGGGTAACTACACCACCGAAGCTTGCCAGGTAGACACAAGGCCCCACCAGCACCCACACCTGCCGCCGCGCTCTCACTCCCCTCTGCCCATTACCGCCGAGCGCGCCTGGACGGCCACACCGTCCCTGGAAGGCCCGCGCAGCCTTCCCGACTCGGGCCGGGCCTCGCCCTGCATGAGGGACGGAGAGTTCTTCCTGCGCCTGCTGCAGACAGAGGTGGAGAGGATGGAGGGCTGGTGCCAGAACATGGAGAGGGAGGCGGAGGAGAATGAGCTTCCAGAGGATGGTGAGTTCAAAAACAATTTCTCATTTTCTTGCTGCTGTTTTTATTGAGCTACATTTCCACTCTCTCTTGCTCTCTCTCTCTCTTAGCTCTTGAGCTAATTCGAAGCGCTGTCGGCAGTGCCCAGATGCTCATGTCTCAAAAGGTCCAGCAGTTCTTCCGCCTCTGTCAGCAAAGTATTGTAAGTGTGCATGAAAAGTCACATCAAACACACATTTCCATATAAGCGTGTTACTATGCATGATGAATATGTTTGGCTGCAGCTTTCCTCGCACATTTCAGTATCAGGAAAGTAAGCATTCACAACTGTTCAACTTTTTCATGCCATGTTACTTTATAGCGCAAACTTCAATGTCTTGAGGAATTTTATTTGATAGACCAACATTACAGTAGCACATAATTGTAAAATTGAAGAAAAGAGATGTAGAATCTCTCAATAGATGAGCTGAGCACACCATTGGTGCCCCCAAGAAGAGGGTTGTGGGGGGCCATTGCCCCATTGAAAAAGGTTGGCCCACCCACTGAGAGCCCCAGAGAATCATGTTCAATTCATCTTCCTCAATCAAAACATGAAAGTAAAACCCAACAAATGCATACGATTAAATTTAAAAAAAAATACTTAAATGATCCCAGAGGGAAATTAAATGTTGCTGTAACTCATTAAATCAGGATTATTCAGAGTTATTGTAGGAAAGATTTCCTGTAGAATACAAAAGCACACTTCACCTTTATATATACATTCTATGTTACTATCTATGTAGTTTTTTGGGTTTTTTTTTTTTATAAGTTGTGCCACCTCAGTTTTTTTGTCTAGCCTGGTTTGGCCACTGCTATTAAAATTTTCTGGGGGCGCCACTAGCACACCTCATAAATCTGACCTTTACAGAACAGCAAGAGGAAAACTATTGTCGTTAGATGTCCAGTTTGCAGTTTGGAAGGAGTTCCAGTCGCATGAGCTCAACAATTAACATTTTTTACTATTGTCTAACATTATGCATTACCCTAAAACAATATCCTCATATCAGTGGCTAAATCATGCTGTGAAGATACTTTTAGTCAGACAGACAGAGAAGTCAGCCAGAAGTGAGAGAAGATGAATGGTGCTAACTTCAAGTCAATCCTGAGAGAAACCTTGTCAGTGGTTATCTCAGCATATTCTTCTGTCAGAATGGTCCAGTCAATGTTCAGATTGTAACCTAAAAGAAACTTGATGTGCATAGATCCTCTTAATGCAATCTGGTTGGGTTTGAACTATTTTACAAATAATTGGCAAAAAAAACTCAGTCTGTAGAATCTCATTCCTTAGAGAAAGAGTTCTAGAACCTGCAGCTGTGATTGCAGTGATTGGTGGAGCTGCACCAAAGAATTGACACAGGACGGCAGGATACAAAAGCCTGATGTCGTAATAAATTTCAGATTGTTTAGCCAAACATTCTTTTACCTTCCATTTCATGGTGTTTACCATGAAGTCCCGATCAAATTAATTGAAGTTTTTGGCTTAGCCTTTCCTTATTTGGTCACGTTACAAAGGGTATTATCAAAAGGTTTCACTTTTCCCGTCATCAAATGTGCCATCCTGTCTCCTTGCCCGCCCAGGACCCGTCCGCCTACCCCCAGCCCACGTCGCAGGACCTGGCGTCCTTCTGGGATCTCCTCCAGCTCAACATAGAGGACGTAAGGGTTAGGTTTCAGGACCTCCAGAAGCTCAAGGACTCTGGGTGGAGGCTCCCACCTGAAAAGAAGGTGAGGGACTGGAGGGTCCGGCCTACCCTGGTTTCCCTTCAGCAATCTCCCCGAGCTAAGATGGCTCTGTGCCACCGGGTAGAGCAGATGGCCATGGCCTCTAACCGTTTGCGGGCCGCGAACGCTCAGAACAGACCAAGAGGAGCGGAGCAGATCTGCCCGCGAGGCAGCGGCGGTTCAAATTGATAGGGTTTTATTTTGCATTTAATTTTAATTTATGTATATTTAAGTTTTTATCTTTTTTACTTTTCTTGCACTCTGTCAAGAAAAAGACAGCTTTTAGCATTATTTTCTATCAAACCTCTCCAAAACTAACTCTCTTTTCTTCTTTTTTCACTTTTCCCTTGTATCTCCTTCCATTTCCTTTCATGCAACTCTACACTGATGCATGCTGCTATACCTTTTTTGGGGCTTTTTCCTTTCTCATAATGCGTTTGACTACTTTTTATTTATTTTTCCCTCTGTTGTGGGTTTTATCTCTTATTGCATGGGTTTTCTGTCACAAACCCCCCTTCTTTTCCTCCACCTAACATGACAAATCCACTGTCCTTTTCCTGCATCTCATGTCAATGTTTCATCGCCAACGGGTCAGGAGGATAAGAAACTTCCTCCGCCCCTACCAAAGAAGCCAGCGGGCGGGGTGAGTGGCAGCCTCCGGGCCGATAGCGTGGGAGACGGGGTCTCCGGGAGTGCCGGAGGCGGCCCAGGGGGGCTGGTGGTGCCCCGCGTTGGAGGGCACACCCTCCCCATCAGGGAGAAGTCCCTGGACCTCGGAGACCGTCAGAGGACAGAGGCGCGAAGGAGGCTGCTGCAGACCAAGCGTACCGCCTCCTTCAGGCAAAACTCGGCCACCGAGAGCGCCGACAGTATCGAGATCTACATCCCCGAAGCCCAAACTCGACTCTGAACCCGCGACGGCACTCACTTCCCCCTCACCCTATCTTCTGCGAGTCATTGCTGTTTATACGCTACGACCAACCGCCAATTTTAGCACTTTCCATCAACTTCTGTCATCCTACATTATTACCTAACAAGCAATGACAGCCATTTTAGTGTCTTGAAATTCAAACCACTTTACCGAGGCAGAGGCCTAGAGCCTGAGCTGTATTTAGCCGAAGACGTTTTTACTTCCTTCTTAGTCGGAATTTCTTTTTTATATATATATTCATATATATATATAAATATATATAATCACTCTGGCTGAAACCAAGTCAGAAATCTTTTGTAAAACTAGGCAGCAGAGGTTCACGCAGTAGCATGCCTGTGCGTGTTCACTTGGCACAAAAAAGGGCTTAACAGGCAGTAGACCTCTGAGGAAATTCTCCCCTCCTCCTTCCCCCCATCCCTCGATGCTGTTCGGTATGAAACCGACTCCCACTTACGGGCTTTCGCCGATAACAGCTCAGCCGAGTCAAGATCTATTGATTTCTTGAGCATCCTCAGTTGGCTCCGAGAGCATCCCTGAGGAAATATCAAACACAGAATCCTTAGTCCCTCTTTCCGTCTGTCCACACAAGCACCAAGTCACAGAATATACACAAATTTTTCGTCTCACCACCTGTCCGTCAGCATCGGACGGCGAGGCTCTCCGATAGTTGTGTTTGCCAAAAGGAGCTTCTTCAGTGTAGCATCACAGACAAAAAAAAAAGGAACAAAAAAAAAAAAATCTAACTCCTTGTGTAATCTCTGAAGTCTCAAGTACTCAGAAGAGGAAGGTTTGGGAGAGTTTTTACATGGAATTATTTCAGTGGCTTTTCTGGACTTACTTGAAGACGCTCCCCCTTCTTTTTTTTACACTGTGAGAATAGAGCACCACCAAGTGGTCAAAAAAGAACCCGCTTCAACAGCAGTGGTCTTTACAGTTTCAATATATCTTATTCAGGAACAGGTAAATGCCCCATCCAACCCCTTAATGAAACAGCCATTGAAGTGGTCAGAACTGCTATCTTCCCCTCCGGAACCCTTTCTTTCTTTTGAATATTGCTTGGACAGACTTTACCATCGTGTTTATTCATAACTAAATATGGGTTTTTAAGTAAAAGAAGAGCAGCAGCTTGAATTTTCGGCAGGATTTTATCACCAAACTTTATTTTATTTTCCTGACGGCGTTGACGAAACGAGGAATGATTTCATTTTGCTGGCAGATAAAATGAGGCCTAACTGACTTAAAATATCCTTCCAAAGAATCACCAAGTCGAATCAGATTGGGATTATGTCCAAAAAAAAAAAGTGGTGTTTTATAAATATGCTGGGAATGTGAAATATGTGATATGTGCGGAGCTACGGTGCCTTGCAAACATTCATATCTGGTGAACTACTTCACCTTCTTTTCAAGTTACAACCATAAACTTCAGTGAATGTTTATGTGATGGGCATCAAACCAGCGCCCCTCAGCATCATGCTAGAGTGAAGTGTTTTCCGTTTGTAAGGAAAATTTTCAATTTTGCGATCATCTGGTCTGAATTGAACATGTGAGTTGTGTCAAACAGCAAACAGGACTTCTTGTTTTTATTTCAGACGCTTCTATAAAAGTTGAATCTTCTATTTTTGGTGTTAATTTCTCCTTCCTCAGTTGCTGGTCTGTGTCCTCTAAAGCTGCCATGAGCCTCTTGACTGAGTCTCGGATTAATGTTCTGCTTTTTTCATTTATTATGTGAAAACTATAAATCTGAAAACTGTTGCGTAAAAGCCCAAAGTGCAGATATTCACTGAGGTTTGTGGTTGTAACATGACAAAATGTGGAAAAGTTCGAGAAGCATGAATGGTTTTGCAAGGCTCTATATGTTTTTATTTTTTTTTTTTACTTTTTCATTAATTTACCTCCTGAAACAGGTGTAAATTATTTTACAAAGTTAACTTTTTTGAAGGATTATCAAAAATGTGTTGGTGTTTTCTACGACTGTTGGCTCATACGTGAATGCACTTGAGTAACTGAATATGAAAGTCTGTGTGAATCCCAGTTAACACTAAAGAGTCGAAATGTATGGAATAGAGAGATGACAAAATGTCAGAATTTGTAAGCATGAAGTGTTCTTTCTTTCCTTTTATTTTGGAATATCTTGGAAATATGGGATATTTTATCGGAAAATGTATATTTTATAATATAAACTACATTTCTAGATTAGTAGAGATTATCGAGTACAGTACATGTACAAAGATCATATATCAAATGTGAAACACTGCAGTATTGTTACGATAGATCATAGCTGTGTGGCATATCCAGACTGAGTCCATGTGACGAAGACTTTCAAACGGCTTTTATTATCTTGAAATTGTGAGTCAGGTTCACAGGGTATCTCTGGCAAGAATGGTGGTTGCCAAGGACGATCCTTCCTTAGGCCTACTTAAATATCTGTGTGTGGTTCTCACAACTTGTACTGCTGTTCCCCTTTTCCTCCCTGTATCTCCTGTTTAGAACCAACTACATGTGCCTAACCAGCTATGTGTGGAGGTTTCCTTTGAACACAGTTTACACTTTGAATATATACATAAATATATAGAGAGAGAAGGACAGAGAGAGGGAGATGTATATAGAAATGTATGAAATTTGCAGAGTATTGTTGGAGAATTTTTTTTTTTTTTGACTTCCTGAATCTCCCTCATGTTGCAATACACACCCGCAAGACTGGCACACGTTGTCGATGTGGAACACTGCATGCTGTCTGACGGCCTCCTCTGAACAATTTAGCGGAGTCTCATTTTAGAGAAGAAACATATTTTGTAGCCTTTAAATCTTTTTCTTCTGTGTGATTGGGGGAGGGAGTGAAAAAAGTAATTGCTAGGGTTTTACAATACAGTTATTCCGACGAATCACATGTTTGTACAATTCTGTCCTTTTAGAGACAATGATACAGATATCCTTGGAAATACCAACCAGTGTTTTGCTTTTTGGACTTCAGCAGGTGAACCTTAACCTCCTTGTACAAACGAGGTGCCCCGGCATCGAAAACAACGAGGGCCGTCGTGTGGAATGCGTCCGCAGCAACGCGAGTTGCGGAGCCGCCTTCTTTTTTTTTTTTTTTTTTTGCGTCCCTCTCTGCGTCCAATACCGCTAAAACTTGATGACATCCGAGCGGTGCCTGTCGCAGGCCCTCGTCAAACGAAGCACAAAGAACTGCTCTACTACTGTTACGCCACTGTGACGGACTCTTGACCCCACCCTCACTATCCTCAGTCCTACATGCGAGGGGGGTGGCAAAGTCTCTCGATCACACAAGTTGCCCTTGAGGGACACCAGGATTTTTAAGAGGCTTTTGGATTTTTATCCACAGTAGCAACCACAACTACTCTTTCATTTGTGCTGACTTTCTTCTTTCCGAGTTCTACAAGTTGAGGTGTCAACCAGCCACACCTTGCCTTGAAATAGGTCCATAGCAAACACAGTTTTTGTGGTTGTGATTTCCATTTTATTTATTTGTTCTATATAATTTATCTATCACATCAGCACCATACAAATCACAGTTCCTGGTTGTGTTGTAACATTATCTCAGCACTGACAAAACACAGCAATCAAACTATCTTAAGCCTTTCTTCCCACATGGCCAGATAAAATCTGAGTACCTCAGTTTTTAGTGTCCCTCTGTCCTCAGGGGATTTCCTAAACCCACTGTAAGACCCTAATAATACGAGGCTACGTTAATCCTCGCAGGAGTGTTGCTGATATTCCCTGATCGAGACGGGGAGAAGGAAGAAAAAATCTCTCGCTGCTTGAGCCCAGATTCACTGTTAGCCATTTAGTTCCCCAAGACTAGGAAACAGCGTGAGTCAGTGTGGTGGCAGAGGCAGCAGCTTAATTGTAGCCGATTTGTGTGTGTGCTGCATACTGTGCTTCTGGAACAAAGCCAAGCTGGAGGCCTGTGGTAGCAGCAGATTTGAGTTTTAGTTGACATTACTGTAAGGCAGAACTGCTCTGGAGTTGAAGCTAGCTTATGTCTGTGGTGGCGGGGGGGCTAGCTAGGTAGCCCTGGGCACTAGCTAACCATTTTCATGCTAAGTTAAAGGAACTTCACTGTCAAAATGAAACCAAATTAATGTGTTGTGGAGATAGTTTTATAAACTAATAGTCTACTTAGTCTTCAATTACTGCTTTTAACCAACTGTCAGCAACAGGACATGTTGTGATAGAAGCTGGTAAAGCTAGTGGTAGCATTGCTTTCAGTGAAACACATAGTACTTAAAAATTTCTGTTTGTACTCCAAAGTGGAAATATTCCAAATTTATATTGAAAAAAAAAAAACAAAATCAACTGGGACACCCAATGAAATCAGATTTGTTAGCTGGAAAGTAGTGATACTCCTCACCCAGATAAATTTAATATTCAATATGGCTGCCAAGTGTTAAAAAAATATAATAGTAACAGGGTGTTTCTTTGCTACGTTGATTAACAAATCTGTCATATGGACTTTCCTTAGCACGAATGTTCTTGAAACCTTTATGAAGCATAATTTATTTGCTATCAAATGTTTACATAAAATTAGCTTGGGAAAAAAAAATCAAAAAGCTAGAAGGCTTACAAAAGATAAAGTTTGATTTGTGGCTAAAAATATTGTTTGAAATTAGATACATCCAGGACCTGTATAGATTCTAGTTTTAACCAGTATCAAACCTATAACCAGTCATTAACTGGTGACTATTATGTAACCAGCTAATGTTTGTATATGGGCAGCTGTTGTAGCCCATTTACTATCTAAGCGGGCCATTATGTAAATGTAGTTTGGGCAGTGGTTACACAGCAAACTTGAAAAGCTTTCTGACTTGCAACTGTAACATGGTCAACTCTATTGTGAGGTCCAAATCACATCTACTTTTTACAAAACTTGAAAGCACTGTGCTACCACTAGTGACTTATGCTAGCAATTGTAGCCTTGAGGAATAACTTAATGAACAACCAGCAGAAAATGACTGATAATTAGTCAAGAATCAATTCAAGTGTTAAATTTCCATATCTTCTACAATTTCAGATTTCTCTCATTCATTGATTTTTGCTGGCGCCCATGTGTATAGTCATGGCTGGAAACTTGTTTAATACTCAAATTACATATGGGGATCCTGAAGGTGTTTATCTACATAAGAAAATTATTCATAATTGCACATAAGTATCATCTTCAGTGACGCCCGCGTGTGCAAACAGAACTCTGTATTCGGCATGTTATTGGCAGACCGCACCATAGGCAGGGAGTTAATTACAGACCGTAAACGCCTTCAGCTGCTATTGCTGAAAATCAGTGAGCATAATTAGGATCACTCTGATTTAATAAGAAACTTAATGCTTTTATTCATACTGTGGCCAAACTACTTTAATAAAATGTGCTTGTTGGTTTCTTGCCTATGGTTTACTCCGCCCGCTCCCCTTCTTTGTTGCTCCAGAACAGGTCGGACTCAAGCAGATGTTCAACTGAAACTCCAATGTGCCTTTAGCACTGAGGTGTAATTCTGTTTGTAGGTGTACATGTGTGCATATGTATTAACGCTGTAACGTGGACTTGCAGGACACACACAGCTAACCATGAGGGTACGAGACAACTGAGCAATTACTGTGTAATTGTCAACAAAATATATATATCTATACCCTAACTTCGCCATGTTTACAAAGTGTAAATACCTGTTATCAATGGATATTGCTTATCTTAAAATTGCATTTATTGTTATTAGAATATAATTAATATGATTACTGTCATTAAAAGTTTTAATTAGTGCCATTAAGATCATTATTAATACAGTGTTGTTGAATATAGCTATGAGTAAAAATTGTTCTGTAGGCTGATCAAGGGCAAGTCACGTGTATAGCAACAAAAATATATAAATATATAGTTTATTCTATGTTTAGTTCAATAAATCGCTGCTATTAAAGGGGATGGAGCAGAAGAAGAGAAAGTTGATTAACTCTGGGAAGACACTTTTTTTTTTTTTCCCCCTCTGGGCTCAATGATGCACGCGCCACCTGAGAGGTGAGGAATCGCCGAAGGAAGTGAGCTTTGTGAGTGGACCGTCCTAACAATAGAACCTCTTTCTCTGTGTGCTTTTACTCCACTTTGAACTCTCAGTGCCAGCAAGAGGAGGAAATCAAATGGGGGCGTTGAGCTGATGGAGACACTTCACACTCGTTATTCAACTGTACAATGTAGCAAAGGCAACAACAGCCCTTCGTTCTCAACTCGCTCCTCGTCTTTCTTGTATTATCGGTGACCGCTATGATTTAGAGCAAGTTTCAGCATGGATTCACTCGTTTTATATATATCATCAACTCTGTGCCAAGACAGCATATTGTACATACAAACGTTAATTTTTGTTTGTTCTTCTTCTATGAAAACAGCTGACTCCAGCAGAGCAATAGAGTCACAGCAGAGTGCAAATGTTTGTCACGCCACCAAGTAGTCACCCACACGTGGTGCACAAGAACACACCAGGAAATGGTGTCTGAATTCAGTCTGAAGGCCAGTGGATGCAGTGTAAACCAGGCTCCTGTTTAGTTTGGGTTTTCTTTTCTCCTCCCCCCGTTTTGTACATACAAGTTTATTTCTTGCTCTCATGTTTTTATGGGTCTAAATGTATCCAAACCGAAGCACGTTTGATGGCGCTGAACCCGGAGAGATGGCACACTGTGACGTGGTTTACTCCCAACACAGAATGTAACACTTTCAACGTTGTCTGAACATTTTCTAATGGCTAATATTATTACTATCAATATTATTATTATTATTATAAAGCTATTTTAGCGAGTTAAACGAGCGTCGCTGCGTCTCCTTTGTCTTTTTTGGTGTGTTTACTCTGGCTGAATGTTTTGAAGAAAATGTGAAATGAAGCAGTAAAAACATTCTTCTTGGGGGTGAGAGCAGTGTTTTGATCGAAGGTATCTTCTCAATATGAGCTTAACAACAAGTTCCTGACTTTTCAACTGGCGCCAAAGTGGAGAGGACACATTAGTAAAATGTGAACCTGTGCTTGCATGACCTTCAACCTTTTGGATTTGTATGAGTGTGTGAGTTTGAGTATGTTTGTGTGAGTTAATTTGTCACCTGGAATTGAGAAGATACCACTCTGCCATTCCACCCGAATGATTGTTTCCAAGTTTGGAAAGGTATATTTTTAGTCATGGTGTTGAACAGTATGGCCACCATTTCTGCAGCATGCAGAACTTTAAGTAGTAAGTCTGTTAAATTTCCTTTTAAATAAAACGTGTTGCTGATAAGCTCTGAGATTGTGTGCAGCAGGATGAAACTGTTTTAAGTCAAGGAATTTCAATAACACAAGAAGTTAGATGGTGTTAAACAGTAAAATGGAGAATTCTGATCTACATTTCTAAGGCTATGTATTGATGGGGCTACCCAAGACTTAAAACAAAATAATGCAAAATGTTCAACCTTTAACTCTTACGATGACTGTAAAAGGTGTTGTGGGACATTTAACCTTTTAACTGCTTTTATGGTCAGTATAATTCAGGTTTTGGGCAAGAAATTGCAAAAAAACAAAATTACTGTTTTCAAAATGTAATTGAATTTCAATTACTTTCACATAAGAATGGTAAAGGACTAAATAGTCACATTCAGATCAGTATTTAGTAGATGCACTTAATAGTCTCAAACGCACTGGCTCATCTGGACACAGCAGTTGCAACAGAACAGTTTAAGCGCTGTGAAAATGCTTGGTGATTAAGTTTGAGCATCTTTTTACATCCAACCCCAAATTCTCAACTGGATTAGAGTAGAGCTTTTGAACACTCTAGAATCTTCACCTTGTTGGCTTTAAACCCTTTCTATGCACTTTTTGCTGTAAGCTTTGTGTAGTTATGCTAATCTCCCAAACTGTGGTTCAAATCAGATTTTCTGGACTGCTGTGCTAAATTTGAGAGACAAAAAGCATAAAGAGTGTTTATTTTCCACAAAATTGGAAACAATCAGCTGAGAAATCTCCACAAGTTGAACAGGAATGCCACTTTTCATTTTTGGTAAAAAAAATTACCAAAAAAAAAAAAAAAGACACTGTCATATATTAACAGTTAAAAAGTTTTCAGATCAGCAAAGGAATGACCAAAGATGTTAAAAAAAAAATTCCCTTAAACATTGTCCTATTCTCCCTCCAAAGTGGAAAATTAAAACATGAATTGAATTTAATACATTGCCTCACATGGTAAATATTTTATAACTTCAAATTTTACTGGACATTGTCCAGTTTGAGTGTCCAGGCTTGACCAGGAGTGAAAGGTAGCTCAGGCAAAAGGACGGAGAGACCTGCATTAGGGTAGACCGGTGCCCAAGGTAGGGAGGACGAACGACCCAAGAGAGTCACCTAAAAAAGAAACGGATTCCTATTTGTTCCTAGTCACTTTTATATTATTGATCGTGGGTTTGGTCATGAATTGTTCCAAAATGGCAACACATAATCTTAATAATCCCATTTACCTTAGTTGTTGCTGAGGTTTGGGGGATCAACAGCTTCAGTGTAGTTGTTGGAGGTTTGGCTGTTATTATGGCGTAGACCGTAGCACCTTTTGAGGTATACCTAGAAGAATGTGAAAAGTAGCAACCATCAAGATCATTTAGTTTGTGTTGGTTTTTTTCCACTAAGCCAAAACTCATACTGAGTTTCTGGTAGCATGGAAGGAGAAAACACCAAAAATGAACAATCGGATCCTAAATGTTCAACTTTCCAGCTTTCTTACCACACTGGCACGGTGCCGTTTTCCATTTGGACCCTCCAGGGTTTGATGGCGTAGATGGCCTCTCCGTTGGTTTGCAGCCAGGCGCCAACACCCCTCAGCCTCTCCTCAAACACACTGGGAATAGTCCCGTCGGCTGTGGGACCTACATTGAGAAGATAGTTACCTCCAAGAGCCACAGTGCTGACCAGATCCTGTGAAGAAAACGAGAAGCATTCAGTCCTGAAGATGAGGCGGCTGCATCGTCGGCTATCTGAACGTCATCTTGTATCTTTACGTCAATAATAGCAGGTAAGTCCATCAGTTCTTTGAGCTTCATGTTTCGACGGTAACCCCAGGATAAAGTGTCCACAGATGTACATTTCTCCCACTTGTGTTTGGGCAGCTGGCCTGGAGTGTATTTGTCCTGGCAGTTATAAAAGCCACCATGTTTGCAGGCAGTGCCTTGCCCCCATCGGTCATTGGTCACAACAGTATCCTAAAATCAAGGAAGATGGAGTAAATAGACTGAAGCTGCTATTTTAGTTTAGTGCAATGCTTTAAAACAGTGTAGACAAACTGTGCATGGCAGTTTGTGTTTCCCTACCACAAAAAGCACTGACCTTTACAGGGCTGTCGTTGTAGAGCCACGCCAGAAACTGGGTGGAGTTCCAGTAGGTGTCTGGTGCTTCCCAGTCGCCATCAGACCAGATCACCTCAGGTCTGTACCTGCAAGGTAAATATAACACTATCATGTTGTGCAATAGCTGAGAACGAGCTAACTTAACTAAGGCATGGCTGTAGTTTGTGCAACAATAACAGGGAAACTGAAAACAACAAGCGGTGTGATCGGTTACTACTAAAACTTAAAAACTACTAACCTTACAACAATGTTATAGAGTTCAGGAAGTAGTTTCCGCATCACAAACTGTTGGGTTTTGAATCCATTCTTCTTGTCCTCCAAGTAGAGGGGGTTGAACCATTCATACAAGGAGTTGTAGAGGCCATAGTGCAGCGATCTAAGTGATGAAAACAACAAATCTTGTTTTTTACCTTCTCGTATGAGACATGTTTTCAGTTATAGCTGAAGGGGTTCAGGTGGATTTGGGCGGCGTTTCATGTGCATATTGAACTCATTTACCAGAATCTACAGTCAGACATTATCCTCCATTAAACTTTGAGTTCACCCACCTGTTGCGAACTGCATCTCCCAGGTCTTCCACTAAGTCCCTTTTAGGACCATTATCAACAGAATTCCAGTTCCAGGAGTACGGAGACCCCCAGTTAGTGAATCCTTCATGGTGTTTGGAAGTCAGGACAACATATCTGGAAAGAGTGTACTGTGAAACAATGCCTTGCAAAAATCCTAATGAAATTCATGAAGGTTTTGAAGTTGTGACGTAATAAAATGCGTATGGGTAGTTTTTTCATGGAACAGAAAGTGCGACACACACCCTGCTTCTGATTTGGTGCAACCCGGAAGTGGAATGTAAACACCTTACTTTGCACCGGAGGCTTTGAAGATGTCCGCCCACTCCTCCGGGTTGAAAAACTGCGCGTGGAACTGAGGGGCGAAATCCGGGTAGCTGAAGCCGGGTGGGTAGTTCTTGGACATATAGCTCACACACTTCGGGTCAGGCGGCTGCTGACCCTGCCAGTGCCACCAGAACCACTCGCTGCCGAAGCCTGGCACTGAAAATACTCCCCAGTGGACAAAAATTCCCACCTTGGCTTCGTCGTACCATGAAGGCAGCGGTCTGGCGTCCAGACTCGTCCAGTTGGCGGTGTAACGAGCCGCTGCGGGAGACGCGAAGGCGAGGAGGAGAAGGAGGAAAACAGCAGCCATGACTGCTACAAGTTAGCCTAAAATAAAATTACATGGAACTAATTTAAAGTCCTTAAGTCTACCTGGTGAGCCTCTTGTTGTTGTTTGAGTTGCTTCCTCGTCACATGGCTGGAATCACGTGGAGCATCACATGATTGACTCGTTTTGCAGAAGTGCAAGGTGTAAAAGTTGATTTGACCTCTTAGTAAAGGACATAAAATATATCTAGATATAATCTTTGACTCGAATAAGATTTCAAAAACAAAAGGCATTTGCAATGCAAACAATCTAACTTTAACTTGCATTTATATTTCTGTTTTTTTTTTTTTTTTTTATAGGCTTATTTTGTTTTCCATTGTTTTCAGATAAAATAGTCAAATCACTCAATATTGATCTGCAATATTTCTGTTTTTAAAGCACATTTTCGATTTTAATCCGCTTGTCTCCATGCTTAAGACGCCTGTATTTACTTTAAAAATGCGGGTTTTTAGCCACTAGATGGCAGCACATCTATGAGTACCTCTGCTTTCAAGAGCCTTGTAAACTTTACAAGAATGCAAAGTCGACATACAAAATACAGATGGAGAAATGCTTATTGATCACTGTTACCATTTTTATAGTACAGTACACATGGAAGTCTACCATGCTCCAGCTTATACAGGTAATTTATTTGGTCACTTTACACACATGGCTGCCATTTCTGTAAACAATTTAAGTTAAATAGTCATTTATAAGTCGCATTTCACGTACACAAACGGAGGCACCAGGTGTTAGAGACAACTATTTATTTGAATTCATGATTGACGTCTTGATCCGGATCCTGCTGGATGAGTACAGAATCTCCTTCATTTCTCCGTACAACTCAGAGAAATGTAATTTCTTTACATCCAAATACAATGCAATCAAAAAGCATTCATATGCTGCATTTTAATCAAGATTTGTGAAATTTTTATTTCCTAACAAGCTCCAAACAAATCTCCATAATGACCAGGCAGAAACTGCTTTTTAGAAGGTTCTTTTTTCCTACTGCCAATATTGCCCTAACCTTGTTAATCCATTGTTTCATAAATATTTACATCAAGACTTAATATTTTTTTGAATGGCAACCTTAGCTCCTTTTCGAAGCTAGTGATGCGCACAGATTTGTGATTTGACACAATCCAATCTCTGAGGTCTACAGACAAGTCGTTTGACGTCTTTGCTTGGTTTCTGTTTTGACACACACCGTTCTACTGCAGCACCTTAAAGACACAGGCGCACGCTCCATCTCCATTTAAAATCATGTTTAATTACTCAAGTTGCAGAAGGTTCTGAAAAAGTGAACGGCTGTGAATACTTTTTGTTGGCACTGTTCACGTTTGAAATTTAAAGTTACATCTACACATGATTTCACAAATGCCGGACAGGTTTCCTGCTACAAACTAATCACTGACACAATGACAGGCAGCTTTGAAATTCAGGACACAAATGAGTGAATAAATAAAATACCTTATAGTAATAATAAGTGCAACGAGGCCCTGTTTTATTACTAGTTGATGGTAAAATTCACAGTGTATGGCTGACATCAGAGCATTCAGCAAGCTGTCTTTCCAGCATCTGTTTCTCCACTAAGTCCTCCACTCTGCCAACCTCCACCTCGTCCACATCGTCCATAAAGCTTGACCAGTCTGTGGTCCCATCCGCACGCACCATGGGCTCTGGCTGGCTGGACGGGTCAGTGGGCGCAGAATCTTCATGAGTGGTGGTCACGCAGTTGCAGCTGTCGCAGATGCCGAAGCGCCTCAATCCCGGGGAGACGTTTGACCCTGTGAACATTCGCCTGCAGCTCTTGCATGATACTGGCCAGTAGTGCCTGTGAACCTGTGAACAGATACACAGTGGGTATTGTTTTGACTTGGATTAGAGTTTGTAAGGAACAGGGACACTCAAACATACATAAAGGAGCATGCATGGTGGAGTCAATTGGTATCGCTGAGATCATAAGTTTGTCTGTAATCATTATAGGCAGAATTACTGCATTCAGCCACAGTCCTGCACAAAACCGAGACCCTATGGCGGTTGTCCAGGCCTCACCATGATCGTCCAAAAAAGTTGACTGTTGAGTATTCACATTTATGAGACGCTTCATATTTAAAAAAAAAAAAAAAAACATTAAAATGATTACAGAAGATCATTGTAGGACAAGTTGTACTAACAAAATGGGATGCATAACAAAAAACATGATGGCCACACTTCACTCTTACACTAAGGGCGTGGGTCCGGAGATGCTCCTGTCGTGTGAACCTCTTGCCACACATGGGACAGGGGAAGGGCCTCTCTCCGGTGTGGCAGCGGATGTGTCTCTTCATGATTCCTTTCTGCTTGGCAGTGTATGGACAGTAAGGGCACTTGTGGAGTTTTACTGGCACTACCAAGCCATCGCCTGCAGGGGGAGAAATCCAACAACTGAATACATACAAATACATACAAATCTTCTGCTTTCGGATTTACTGTATTTAACTTGGTCTTAGGTTATTCTAGCTCATTCATTGACAGTTAAAACTGACTGAGGTAATTACCTGTGTCCTCTCCGAGCCAGTCAGACTGGATCTCCATGATAGATGACCCAACAAAGCCCAAACTTTCATCCATTCTGCTGCTTCCTGTGCTGCTGCCAAGTCCTTGGTTGAAGCGCTGACCTACTCGGTCCCCTACAGGAGTGGGGCCTCGGGGGCCTTCACCTCTGGATAGAATCTCCATCAGCTGCCGGGTGTTAAATGAAGGGCTGTATCCTAAAGGGGAACGCTCATTGGAGGCTGAGGAACTTTGAAGAAGTAGCCTGTTATGGTGTGTGCTATGCAGAGAGGACCCAGGATATGGCACAAGGTCTTTGGTGTCGGGGGACTCTACGAGTTCCTCATCAGGGTCATACTCTATTTTAGGGTTCACTAACTCTGGGGTCAAAGCAGAAGATGAGGAGGATGAGAGATTAGTCTGATCCATGTGGCCCTTTTGGTCTTCCCTCCCAGGTGGAAACCCCTCCCTAGAGGAGTAAGCGCTGTCGATGTTTCTACTGGAGCCCACTGGGGTGGCAACTGCGGTAGACAAGGGGGTACTTGTTGAAGTCCCTTCCTCAGGACCTAAACCCGACCCCTCATCTACTTCTACAGCCTCTGAACTTGTCCCTGTAATACCTGTGCTCCCAGCGACGGTTGCAGAAGGAGTTCCACTGTCAGCGGGTCCAATTGCTTTATTGTCCTTCTGGTTCTCTTTCTTCGTGTTCCTCTCCTTATCCTTGTTGCAAATCTCCAAAGATGAGTGGATGTAGTCTTTACAGAAGTTCACCAGCTCTGTCATTTGCAGATAGCTAGCCGCTGACATCACCTCTATCACGTTGTTGCTGTTAAGAGCCAAGCAGCCAGAATAGAGGAAGTCGAGTATGACAGAGAAGGCGTCGGCTGTTACGATGTCCAGCGATGCTGTGCTGTAGCGCTGTCCGTTGTCCTGAAAAGTCATTCCCAAGTTTAAAACTAGAAATCTGCAAACACTATAACAGAACATGCCTTTGAACTGTTGTAAAACATCATTTAAAGTTAATGATTTTGTGTAACAGCTTGAATCTTCAGTGTACTGTAATATACCAACTTACCAATTACATTTAATCCATGTATAACATGTACTTAACACGCAGATAAATTCATCCACAAATATGCCAAAATTATATTTAGGCATATTATTTATTTTTTAATCAGATTTCATTTTGATTTTAAAATGATATAGAAGTATTTCTGCAGAAAATTGTATGATTTGTTTTCTAGCTTTTAGTCCAGTTTCAGAGCTCACCACAGTACTGAGACTTCCCCTGTCAAACTGTTCAAAGACGTACGGGCTGTGGAAGAACCACGGTGCCAGTACTTTCGGATCTTAGTGCAACATTCAACACTGTTGACACTGACAATGATATTCTGATTAAACAACTGGAGAGTTGGGTAGGACTCTCTGGTACACTTCTTAACTGGTTTGAGTCTTGCTTAAGGACTCAAACCAGGACAGGAACAGAAACAACCAGTTACAATAAGTAACTTCTTGTCAGAGCGGACAGAAGTCACAGGTGGGGTATCCCAAGGTTACATTTTGGGACCCCTTGGGGCCTCTTTAATAGCTACATGCTCATTCTAGCGCAGATTATAACAAGTAATAAGATTATTTCCCATAACTACACAGATACTGATACAAAGCTCTGCATCATGATGTCACCAAGTGTCTCCGAACCCATCCAAGCACTGAACTGATGCTTAGAACAAATCAATGTGTGGATGAGCCATAAATCTCTCCAGCTGAACGGGAACAAAACTGAAGTTATCTTTGGACCCAAAGGGTCAGCTTCAGTTATTACAGCTAAAAACTACCAGTCAAGTCTGAAATCTTGGTGCTGTTATGGACTCAGACATAACAACACCTAAAGACAGTTCCAAGGTCGGCCTTCCATCACCTGAAAAACAATTCCAGGATCAAAGGAGTAATGTCCCAGCAAGAGCTAGAGACTCTCATACATTTTTTGTCAAACTGATAACTGCAGCAGTGTCTTTAAATGTATGTGTAAAAAGTCAGTCGGATAGATGCAGCTCGCATTCTCACTAGAAACAGGAAAATGGAGCACACCAGCCCAGTTGTAAAGTCCTTACACTGACTCTCTGTAACTCAGATGAAATACTTTAAAACACCTAAACACTGATTTCCTAAATCACTGAATGGGTTAGCACCAAAATACATACAAGAACTGTTATTGTTGTTGTGTCAACCTTCCAGATCACTCAGGTCTTTTGGTTAAAATCTACTCTGCATCCCCAGAATCAGAATCAAACATGAAGAAACAGCATTCAGTTTTATGCTCCTCTCATCTGAAAAAAATTAATTCTAGAAAATTGCAAAAATGCTGAAACACTGACTTCTTTTAAACCAAAAGCTGACCTGCTTATAGCTCCCTCGATAAATAATGACTGGAACATTGATTAATTTGTAATCTTCTTTCAAATATTTCATGAATTTTGAAGATGACATTTTAACATATGCATTTACTCAAAAACGCTGCATACACATTCTTAGCACTAATAGAAAACAGACAGAAGCAGTGTAATCCTCACCTGCAGGTAGTGAACCAGAAGAGCCCGGAAATAGCCGCTTCCAGCAAATAGCACGTTACGGTGGGCTTTGAATACACGCCCCTCTACCAGGATGCTGCAGTCGCAGAAGAAGTCTCGCTTTCGCTGCTCATTGAGCTCAAACAGCAATTTGGGCAGATAACAGGGAACCTCCATGTTTGTCCTTCTCCGTGATTCTAGCAGGGGGAAGAAAAAAAACCTGCGAGTGATTATCGAAGGAAAGAATATGATCAAATGCGATGTTAAAATGACCTAAAACTACACAACAGAGGAATATCTAACAGTTCTATTTTCGATGCTTGACATTACCTTAGTATGCAAATCCACAACATTCTGAAACAAAACTAGCAAATGCATATAAAACTTAATATTTTATAAACAATAATATTGCTGAGGGGCTCCTAATAAAGTCCGACAATGAAAGCAGGAAGTGATTTGCGCTCTGCTGTGTTGGCTAACGTGACAGCCTGTGCAGCTAGCACTAAGTAGCTAGCTGCTAATACTTTGTCGAGCAGCACAGCTGCAGCATACAGTAAGCCTTTACAAGGCGTTTTATACGAGGCACTATAAACCCTTTCATTATAGACTTACCTGTGTTTTCAAAAGTACTCTATAAACCTACTCGCGAAAGAAAGACAGCAGCCTGCAGGATTCATTGTTCCATGCCTACAAAAGCAAAGACTTCCGCTTTCGTTAAACAATTACGTAAATTTTCCTCGTCCAATCATTTGACCGAGCTAGAGTCAAACGCCGTCTCCCCGTTTGTACAGCGCTGGAAATGAAACGGCATTAGTGACGTCACTGAAGTCCTCACGGAGTCCGTTTCGTCACAACATGTCATATGGCCCTAATAACTAAAAGTGTGGAAAGTGCTGTCACGGTATATGTAAGTAATTGAAAATATTGCCCGTATTAATTTTGGGTGCCAAACTGAGTTTTCCGCAGCCCACAGAAAAAAAATGACACAGAAGAAGAAGAAAAAACAGAGATAAAAAAAAGGCATAAATAAAGAACACTATTTAAACACTATTGTATTTGTTTCTGAAATGTTTACAAATCTTGCTAAAAATGGCGTTGTGACTGGATGATGCAACATAATGACAAACATGATTGTCTTCACATGCCATGCTGCAGTATTTTGTTCTCTTCCAGAAAGCATTTAGCAGGGATGGAGGCCACACAGTCATACGAAGGCACAGCTTTATGTGTTGCTGTCACATATAAAAATATCAGTCCTTTCTATTTGGATTAATTGGTGCAGAACTGTGAGTAGGAAGGAAGATGACACATACCTGTCATCATTTTTTTTTCTTACAAATAAAAACCAGGAAAGTGTGGCATATAAATTCAGCCTTGATTACTTAAATGCTGCAAAATAAAATCCAGTGCGGTCTATTGCCTTCGGAGGCCAGTTAATTGTAATTGTGCAATTTTATTTAATTATAAATTCATCTATTATGTTTGTTAGAGAAGATGAGAGAACAAACAGCATCACAAAAAAAAGGGAACATAGTCAAGAAGTTTAAAGCAGGATTAGGCTATAAAACAATAATCCCAAACTTCAAACATCTCATAGAGGATTGCGGTATCCAGTGTGAGGCAACTGCTAAAAGACATGCCTTTTAGCAGTTTTAGTTTGCCCGACCGAACTGACAGGTCAGGCAAGGAGAGCATTAATTGGAGAATTAGCCAAGATGTCCATGGTAACTCTGGGAACCTGCAGCAATCCATGGCTGAGGTGCAAGAATCTGTCAAGACAAAAACCGTTTGTTGTGGGCTCCACAAATTTGGAAAATACATTGTTGTGAGAGCACCAAAATAAATCTCATTTACAGTTTTCAGCAGACCATGTAGAGGACACAGCAGTCATGTGAAAGGAGTTCTACTCTTTCATATCTCATTAAACAAATAACACATTAAACACATTAAACAAACAATTCTGCAACTAATTGTTTTGTGCCTACAGGATACCATTTCAATCACATGATTTAAAAAAATTATACAAGTAAGGCTGTGAGGTAAGGAGTGGCTGGCAAACCAGAACGTATTCATAAATGTGAATGGCCTAGTCAAGGTACAGACCTAAATCAAATTAAGAACCAGTGGCAAGATTGTTGTAGTTGCTTTGAAAGCTGGTTCCCCAAAGTACTGACCCTGGGAGGCATAGTGCGCAGCTGTAGCATCTTCTCTTTTTTTTAATTTGTAAAATCCATCCATCCATCCATTTTCTGTTCACCCTTGTCCCTTAATGGGGTCGGGAGGGGTGCTGGTGCCCATCTCCAGCTACGTT
>CAEGAE010001496.1:0-13156 GCA_903067095.1 Girardinus metallicus
CTGTTATACACATCGTCTCTGAGCCACATGTTCGTGGTGTTGTGTTTGAACACGTCTGGTCTGTGCAGGTCATACATGTCAGGGCTGCAGCTGCAATCATGGGAAAGAAGAAAGACTTTAAATTCTCAGAAAGTTTGAACTCAAAAGGTTTTTTCAGTATAATACATTTACTAATTACATACTTTAAGCAGATTTTTAAGAGGTAAAATGTGAAACCAAATGTTTAAACAATAACAAAGTGCCTGTAGTTTGTAATTGTTAGAGGTATGCAATACTTCATATTTTGGCATCTCATACCAAATACATACATGTCCATCTTGCAGATACCTAAACTGATACTTTTTGTTATTTAAGTTTGAAATTCGTCCTACATTTAAGTGTTTTAGTGGTATTTCACCAAATTATATTGCTACGACCATAAAAAGAATTTAAACAACTATTACTTTAATAGTTTAAGAACCTATTAACATACGAAAAATTGTAATGGTAATTCAACATTATTATTCATTAGTGCAAAAGAATAGCATTGTTAATGATAATAGGGAGAGCACAGGATTCAATGATGCATAGAGAACCAATTTAAACTCCAAACATTAGACAACATAACAACCTTGACTTGCATGATAATTAGTCTGTTGGTGGAAAAAATTATTGTTTGGATCCAATTTCTGTGAATTTAAATATACTAATAACACAAAGAAATATCTGTAAACTATTTTGTCTGTTTCTTGAGCAACAATGTTAACAATTACAGCTGAAAAAAAGATGAAAAATGTAATTTGGAGGGCTACTAATTAATGAACAAATACAAAATTACATACATAATAGATAATGTTACCTGTACTGTACAGGGCCCAGATAAACGTTAGGGAAACAATCCGCTTCATGGTGATGTTCAGGTGGATCCTACAGGTTAGTTCCTCTGGATTCTGATACTAAGCATTCGGAGTTCTTCTGAACTTTATATGCTGGACAGATGACGTCACTGATTGGGTGTGTTTCCATTTTCATGGCACCACAATCCAAAAAAGCATCATTGCATTCATCAAAGCATCCTGAAAGCATGTCAGCACACCTTAACACACCTAACATACCTTTTAAATATGGGCAGGATGAAATTGAAAATGTCAATTCACTACAATGAAACATATCATTAAATTACTCACACACAGCACCACCAAAAAAGGCGTTCCAAAAATAAGTCCTGAACATATTGTGCTTTTGTTTCCATTGCTGTGGAGATGAAGTAGCCCTTGCTGTTGGACCTGGTATGAAACCAGCCTGGTTAAGTTTAAACTTATGTAACTCATTCACTAAGTTTTTAACCAAGTAAAAACCTTAATACTTATAAAAAAATTGTCAAAACTAAGTTTCAAATGTGATTTGATTTGTTTTAGTTTAGTATATGCAGGAAAGCCCCAAGTAAATCATTCTCCTGGTAGGTTTTTAATTTCAAGATACTCTTACTAAACCAATACATTCTTGATAGAAAACGAGATATACAACAGGAAAGTAAAACATTTTTAAAAATTACTGTTTTTACTTACACTTTACTAAATAATATTCCATAGAGCCACAATGTGGCTCAGTAGTAGAGCAGGTGCATGATGTCCAAAACCACCACAGTCACAGTCTTTAACACAGTTGTCCCTGATTCAGTTCCCATTCACTTACTCTATCTATCTATCTATCTATCTATCTATCTATCTATCTATCTATCTATCTATCTATCTATCTATCTATCTATCTATCTGTCTATCTGTCTGTCTGTCTGTCTGTCTGTCTGTCTGTCTGTCTGTCTGTCTGTATATAGAGATATACTGAACTGAACACCAATGACACTTTTAATACAAAGTTGACATTATTCAAAATCTTTTTGTTATGACATCTTGACATTAACCAAGAAATCATGATCTGACATAAATTTGTTATAAAAGTATTACTGTTTACACTTTAAAACTTATGTAGCTTTATGTTATTAAGGCTAAAGTTTAATCAGTAATAAGTGTCATGATTTACAGAATGACACTATATGACAACAGTCATAAATATTCATGAAGACTTATTTATGTTCATAACAGGTGTTATGTCATGTTTATGACAGTGTCATGACAGTCTTATTCACAACCCGTCAAATAAAGTGTTGCCAAATATTTTTTAAGATTATAAAAGTTTGAGAGTAGTCTAAAATCCCAAATCAAGCCATGTGTTTCTTGTCAAGATTTACATTTTTTATCAATGAAAATATGAGCTTTGAAGTTAAAGTTTCCATAGACGTATGACAATGTAAGAGACAACAGGCATAACAGGCGATTAAAAGCAGTGCCTTAACAAATGACGCATGTCTATGCATGATTAGTGGCTAAAATATTAGCCACTAACTAGCAACGAGCTAAAGCAGGTTGCTAGTTACTCTAGTCATTCTATAATCAGCAGTTTCATCAGAGCCACACAATTTAATAAAATCATAGTGAAGAATATGGTTTTGAATTATAAAAACATATTTTATTTCTCCTACTCTTCTTTTCTTATTCCTGATGTCGTCTTTTCACTGTTCTTTTTAACATTAAATACATTCTACACAATTGTTATTCAGTAATGCATTACTGATCCGAGACGAACAACAAAAATGTGCTCTTGGTGCTAAAACTTCACAAAACAGTTTATAAGTTCATGTAAAATAAAGAGGCTCTGTAAAATTAAGAGACGACATTAGAAATGAATACTAACATTTAAAGCCTTTTGTTTCTCTTTAAAATATGCAACAATTCTGTGTTTGAAGGGATGATAGGGAAGCCTAGCTACTCTAATGAAAGTGGTAATATTGTGTATTTCAACTGAAACAGTAAGTACTTGGAGTGGACATGGAGTGGTGCAAGTAAAACAAAACTGCACATTTTGAATAGATGCTTGGCAGTAAAACAATGATTGCAGGTCCAATTCAAATAGCTATGTCATGATTCACATTTTTTCTTGCCATGCCTGCATCATCCTCATGTTTTCACGTCATCTCGTTTTCTGCTAAGCCTCAACCTGCTAATTAAATTTAATTTGTTGACCTGTGCCATGCCTTATTTTCTCCTTGCCTCACCTGTGCTCTGCATTATTTAAACTCACCTCAGTCCCTGCCTCCCTGCCAGATTATTGACCGCCTTGTGTCTGCATTCAGCGGTTTCTTCTTTGACTTAGTTTACGTCTCTGGATAATTTCTGCCTTCACTTTGACGGACCTCTGCTGGTTTTCTTTTATGGTCAGAGTTTGCATCAAACTCTGACCATCACGCTTTCTGCTGAGTATTTTAACATTGACCTCTTTGTGTTTGACCACTTCCTGCTTTTTGACCACATCACTGGATTACAGATTGTAGATCTTGATTGTCAAGTTTATTTGAATAAAATATCTAAGCAAGTAGGGGGATTAAAGTGTTTTACTGATGCAAACATAACATAGTCAATGTCTAAAAGAAACATTACATTGTAGTGGAAAATTAAGAGAAGTAATATGTTGTACTATAGACTAGAATTAATTAAATATCCACTTATCATTATATAAAAAATTGTTTTTAGGAACTCGGTGTTTCAGCTGTTTCAGAGCTTTCTGGAAGTTTGTTCCAGATTAGAGGAGCATAAAACCTGAATGCCTCTTCTTCTAGTTTGGCTCTGATTCTGGGGATGCAGACTAGACTAGAAACAGAAGACCTGAGAGGTCTGGAAGGTTGATGCAACCACAATAGATGTATTCTGGGGCTAAACCATTAAGTTACTTATCAGCTAACAAAAGCATTTTAAGTAATAATAATAATGCCTTTTATTTTTCAGTGCCTTTCAAAACACCCAAGGACACTTTACAGCATTAAAAACACAAATTAAACAATAAAAAAATGGCTATAAAAACACAAAGCCACAAAATAACTTAAAAGTTACAGTAAGAAGGCTAACTTGAGCAGATGAGCTATGAGTTGTGCTTTGAAGGTCAGAAGAGAGTAAATATTGTGGATGTCATGGGGAAGAGCGTTCCAGAGTCTGGGAACAGAAGGCTCTTTTCTGCATGGTACTGAGATGCATGGTGCTCCTCCATCCACAGAGATGGATGGAGGAGGAAGAATGAAGGGAACATGAGTGGGTGGTGATATGCAGAAGATCAGACAAGTAAGTCATTTTAAAGTCTATTCTCTGAGCTACAGTGGGCCAGTGTAAGGATTTTAGAACTGGGGTGATGTGTTCTATCCTCCTGGCTTTAGTGAGAATGAGAGCAGCAGCAGAACGCTGATGCTCTCATCAGACAGTTTCAGCTGTCTGATTTTTTTTTTAGGCGGACCTGTGAAGATCCGTCTAAAAAGATCAACTGAAGATAAACGCATGGATGAGTTTCTCTAGATCTTGCTGGAACATTAGTCTTTTAATCCAGGAAAAGTACTTCAGGTGATAAAAGTCTGGCTTTGGGATTTTCTTTAAGTGTCTCTGAAGGTTCATGTCTGAGTCCATCACTATACCCAGACACATGCCGACTCCAGATCGTTCCTCTTTAAGTCAAAAGTCAATAACTTGAATTTTGTTTCTTTTCAGCTGGAGAAAGGTATTCCAGCATTCTGGATCAGCTGCTGTGTGATTTCTCTCTGTCTGTGATCCTACACCTGGATTCCCCTGCACCAGCTGACCTAACAATCCTAAACTGCCAGGCTTCCATCTTGTCTGACTGTGTTACTGCACCACTGACCCCTCACTTCTCTCTCTGTACTCTAGTGATGCGATCCGTATCGTTTGTACTGTACAGTAACACTATTTTATGTTCAGTAAACTTTCTATGTTGTGACTGAGTTTCTGGTTAATTACAGGTTAACTAACTTAACGACAAAGGAATTCTGATAATTATTGTGTGGCAGAAAATAAGAGCAACCAACTAGACTTTATGATAGTGGAAAAGTAGTAGTGACACACACAACAGCTTAAACATTGGCACCTTGTCAATAAGGAATACCCTGGGGTCAAACAGGAAATGTTTATGAAAGTCGAGGCCCCAGTGGTTCTAGAGGTCAAACTAGGAGTTCAGATTCTATTAATAACCTGAAATCTTTCTGTAGAAAATATGTCCTCAAATGGTAAAGATTCTCAAAACCTTAAACTCCCACATTTCTGGCAGTTGAGCTGAGTTTGAACTGGAATTAGAGGAGAGGGTAAGTAGAAAATGTAAAGATTATGCTTACCTCATTTTGAGCAAACCAAATTTTGTGCTATAGACAGCTGAAAGTTCATTTGCAAAATAAATATACTATACCTAAAACAAGAAGCCCATATTTATAGACAATAAGATCAAACATGTCCTAATCTATGATCTGAAGCATTTAATAGAAACAAAAGCAAATACAAAGAAGCTCTACAAGAGTGCAGGCTATCTCACAGCATTATTTTTTAACTTCTTTTCTATGGGGGAATTTTGTGTGTTTGTTTCCCGCTAGAAGGAAACAAATGGCACCCAGAACAACACTTTCATTCCATTTGCTGAGAGGTATCCAGGCAACAAATTTGTTTCGTAAGCAAGAGTGCGAGGAGAAAGCTTTGAGTACGAACATTGCAAGTTTTGAAAAGAAAGACATGAAGTCCTGCTTTCAAAATGAAAATGTAAGCAAAAGTATTAAAAGTTTTGAGAACAAAAGACACAGAATCCTGCTTTCAAAATGAAAATGTAAGCAAAAGTATTAAAAGTTTTGAGAACAAAAGACATGTAATCCTGCTTTCAAAATAAAAATGTGTGCTGTTGAATTATAGCTGAAAAATTGCCCCATACTCTTCATCACAAAGGGGTGCAGTGCAATGATTGGTGGTAATTTTCTGATCCACATGCAGAAAGGACACAAATAAAGATTTAGAAGGATTAATTTTGAGATGTGGGTTCTGGAGGATGGCATCTGGGACAAGAGAGGAAACATTAGCAGGTGTAAGGTATTATTTTGAATAGAGTAGTCCTGAACACAATAGGCATGGGAGTGGCTCACATCGGTCCTCAGGCCTGAGCGCCTGGATGATCTGGATTGAGATAAAGAAAATTTGTCACCAAGGTCTGTGAGAGCAAGAGTGAGCAGGCAATGACCGAACAGAGGAGAAACTTCATCTGAAGGCAAGTGAAGTAGAAAAGGTGAGTCTGATCATAGATGAACAGAGAAAACAAACAAATCTGGAAGTATGAGATTGAAGGAGAGAACAGGAACTCTGAGGATTGTTGGAGATACTGGCTTGACTTTAGCAAAAATATTGAACAATAAGGTGGAGAGGAGTTGTCTGGAAACACCCAATTGCCGTGACTATAGCAGGAGTGAACCACACAAACAGGCACACAGAGCCTCAGAATATGACTTACGTGACTCAAAGGGATGAATCATCTAAGTAGAACCTGTTATACATGTCCTTAATACAACATGTCCTTTTGTTGTGGCTGCTAATCTTTGCAGATCAAACACTGCAGGGCTCCATTCAGCTGCAATTACAAATGAATTATTTTCAAATAAATTCTTTAAAAATCAGACAATGTGATTTTCTGAAATATTTTTTTTCTCATTTTGTCTCTCATAGTTTGATGTCTACCTATGATGTCAGTTACAGACGTCTCTCATCTTTTTAAGTGGGAGAGCTTGCACAATTAGTGACTGACTAAATACTTTTTTCCTCACTGTAACAATTTAAAGTGTTTTATGACTTCTGAAAGCAACTTTTTCCCGAATATTCTTGGGGTTTTACATGCCTATGAAAAAGAATTGGTCGCAGGTTGGAATGAAATTGACCAACTATGGCATAAGGACACAAGGCCTTGGACACAAATAGGAAACCAAAAGAACACATATGCAGGAAGTGTGGAAAGTGTCATCACCCAAACCAGTGTCCTGCATATCATGTTTCATGTCATAGATGTGGAAAGACGAACTATTATGCAAAGATCCGAGTCAAGTAAAATGCCACACAAGAGAACTGCATAATTTTAGCCCAGAAATTAATTCACTTTTCATAGGAACTGTGGCTTTTCGGTATCTGAACACTAAAACTGACAATGCCTGGCATGAAACCACACATGTACAATACATGTCTGTTGAGGTTAAGCTTGATATAGGGGCTGATAATCTACTAAGGCTAAAGTTCAAAGCCCCGCAAAGGTCAGAAATGAAAAGAAATTGAACTAGCAACTACAACTAACAAACACTGTGTTAACTGCCTATGGAGGAGTCAGGGTGACACCAAAAATGACTATTTCTTTTAACTGTTCCACAGCCAACTCTCAGGCAAATCTTCAATTTTATGTCTCAAACCCACTGTGATATTAAGCAGCGTCATGCACACTTCTTTACCTAAGAAGTGTGCTTCCTTAGGCACACAAACAATTCTTTTAAAAAAAATACAGAATTATTTGTTAAGAGTTCTTTATTAAAAGAATTATTTTATTTTGTCAGTGCATCAAAATCTATTCTTTATGAAAACAACTGATTTTGGTGCACTGACCATTCAGACTCCATATTCAAATACAAAAGAGGAGCTATTACCACAACATTCAAGTTTCTTAGAAGGACTAAGAGAGACCCACTAATTTGAACACAACCATTATAATACAACCCTACTCCATTCTAACAACAGTGACTCCATTCTAACAAGAGTTAGAATGGAGTATGCAAACTCTCCAGTCAGTTATGGAAACTGACTGGAAAGAAAATATTTAGTGCTTGCTGAAAAGTACAGGTACTGGCAGAAAAAGTTAGAGTCTTTGCTGGGCTGCTTCCATATGCCTTGTAGGGTATTACTGGCAGTTTTCTGGTGGTGTAACTGCAAAACATTTGGAGACATCAGTGGAATTTATTTAATATCTGATGATATGATTATTTCAGAATTCACTAAAAAGAAACATGATGAGGTAGCACAGAAATTGATGACAAGAGTGAAAAAACTAATGACAAATTCAGTTCTAAGTGAACAGTGTCATATATATTAGTCATGTGGTGAGGTTGCATGGTGTTAAAGGAGATGAGGCAAAAACTGTCAGTGACGGACAGGCTTGGACTGCAAAGGATGCTGGGTATGATATCTGGCACAGTATATTTCATGTGAGACCACAACACAGATGAGACAGCTGCTGCAAAAGGACATTGTATGGCAATGGCAACGTGAACATGAGGATGCCGTTAAACTGAAACATGCACTCAGCAGCCATGTTCCTTAAAGCAGTAGTATGTAACTTTAATTTTTTTTTTTACACTGTTGTCATATTATACATATTATACTGTTGCCACAGTATAATATGATAGATAATCTGTGGGAAAAAAATAGCTTCTTTGCCTTCTCCCTATGGACCTGCTGTAATCTGAACAAATACTTATATTTACATTCGAGTAAGGTTTTCTCATCTTTCTACTTTTATTTATTGTGTGCGTGTGCGCGTGTGTTATGTAATTGTCTGAAGTTAAATGTGGTTAATTTAATCGCATATATTTAAACAATAAAAGATTAAAACCTTGAAAAACATTGGGTTTGATGTTTCTTGGTCAAAATAGCACTGAATGAAGGCAGGTTTCAGTGTATTTAGGTGAGTTTTGGTTTGTTTTAGTTTGTCATTGTCCACAAAAAAGTTTGTGGACACAAACTTTTCACATGCTCACTTGTGCGTATATTAGAATGCCGCACATTGTTTTGTGCGCATGAACGTTTCATACATGAGGCTAGAACTATAATGAGTGTTTTCTCAGTTAAGAACTCTAGTTTTGGTCTTACGTAGAAGTGATTTGGACGAGATTTTTCTTGAATGCAAATTTGAGAACACATTTTACAATAATCAAGAATAAAAATTTTTTTAAAACAGATTTATTTTGAAGGGTCACAGAAATGCACAACTTAGATATTTCATAAGCAAAAATTCATTGGTCAGAATCTTATGCAGGTTTAAATAAAATAATAGAAGATAGTGAGAAACAACTGCAAAGCCTTAAATTAAAAAAGACAGCTACAAATAAGCAGCAAATACAGACAAAAACATCACAAAGAGAAACCTTGTTAATACATACATAAATATTGTTAAAACATTAACAAAAAATCTATTAATAATATCACATTCAAAAATGCATTAATAGCTAGACAAATGTGTTTTTTGTCATCAATCTATATTTTGTGAATGAATCTGATTGATTGTAAATACTTAGTTCCCATGAAAAGTAAGACTTTGAGAATCCTTGAATTTATTCTTGATGCTTCTGATTCATGATTTTCACACAATGACAACAAAAAGTAAAACCAATACATGAAGCATGCCCATTCTGACACTAGAAGCACTACTGGTTGTTGTTGTAGTGGCTGACTGTGCTCCTGATGTTGTTTTGGTTGTGGCTGCAGAAATTGTTGCTGCTGATGTGGTTGAGGTGGTTGTGGAAAAATGTGTTGGTTCATCTGTGAAGGACTGTGATGCTGAAGTTGTTTTGGTTGTGCTCCTAGCTGTACTTGTCATTGATGTGGCTGGATTCATCGTTGTGGCACTTGGCACTTGGCTCTGTTGCCGAGTTTGATGTATCTGTGGCTGCAGTTGACAATGTTGAGGTGGTTGTTGTGGTTGTTCTGGCACTACTAGGCAGAGTTGGTGGTGCTGCGGTTGTGGTGGTTGGTGATGAAGTTGTTGTGCTTGGTATTGGAGTAGTGGTGATTGATGCAACGGGTGTAGTGGTTTGTGCTACACTGGTGGTGGCTGATTCAGCAGTTGTGGTGGTAGGTGCTGTAGGTGTGGTGTTAGGAGTTGCGGTTGTGGTGGTTGGTGCTGAGGTTGTGGTGGTAGGTGCTGCAGTTGTGGTGGTTGGTGATGAAGTTGTGGTGGTTGGTGCTGCAGTTGTGGTGGTTGGTGATGAAGTTGCAGTGTTTGGTGCTGCAGTTGTGGTGGTTGGTGCTGAGGTTGTTGTGGTTTGTGTTGCAGTTGTGGTACTTGGAGCTGCTGTTGTGGTCGTTGGTGCTGCAATTATTGTCATTGGTGCTACAGTTGTTGTTGGTGCTGCAGTTGTAGTAGTTGGTGCTGACGGTATGGTGGTGGGTGCTGCAGTTGTGGTGGTAGGTGCTGAGGTTGTGGTGGATGGTGCTGCAGTTGTGGTGGTTGGATCTGCGGTTGCTGTTGGTGCAGCAGCTGTGGCAGTAGTTGCTGTAGTTGTGGTGGTTAAAGTAGAAGTTGTGGTGGTTGGAGCTGCTGTTGTGGTGGTTGGTGCTGCAACTGTAGTGGTAGGTGCTGTGGTTGTGGTGGATGGTGCTGCATTTGTGGTGGTGGGAGCTGCTGTTGTGGTTGTTGGTGCTGCAGTTGTGGTGGTTTGTGCTGCAATTGTGGTTGTAGGTGCTGCAGTTGATGGTGCTGCAATTATGGTTGTTGGTGCTGCAATTGTGGTTGTTGGTGCTGCAGTTGTTGCTGCAGTTGTTGTTGTTGAAGCACTTGTGGTGGTAGGTGCTGCAGTTGTAGTGGTTGGTGCTGCATTTGTGGTGGTTGTTGCTGCATTTGTGGAGGTTGTTGCTGCAGTTGTTGTGGTGGGTGTTGAAGTTGTTATTGGTGCAGCAGTTGTGGTAGTTGGTACTGCAGTTGTTGTTGTTTGTGCTGCAGTTGTGGTGGTTGGTGTTGCAGCTGTGTTTGTTGGTTCTGCAGTTGTTGTGGTGGTTTGTGCTACAATTGTGGTTGTAGGTGCTGCAGTTGTGGTGGTTGATGATGCAGTTGTGGTGGTTGGTTCTGCAGTTGTTGTCGTTGGTGTTGCAGATGTGGTGGTTGATTCTGCAGTTGTCGTTGGTGCTGCAGTTGTGGTGGTCGGAGCTGCAGATGTGGTGGTTGTAGCTGCTTTTGTGGTAGTTTGTGCTGCAGTTGTTGTCGAATGTGCTGCAATTGTACTGGTTAGAGTTGCTGTTGTGGTTGGTGCTGCATTTGTTGTCGTTGGTGCTGCAGTTGTTGTGGTTGGTGCTACAGCTGTTACGGTTAGTGCTACAGTTGTACTGGTTGGACTTGCTGTTGTGGTTGGTGCTGCATTTGTGGTCGTTGGTGCTGCAGATGTGGTGGTTGTAGCTGCTTTTGTGGTAGTTTGTGCTGCAGTTGTTGTCGAATGTGCTGCAATTGTACTGGTTAGAGTTGCTGTTGTGGTTGGTGCTGCATTTGTTGTCGTTGGTGCTGCAGTTGTTGTGGTTGGTGCTACAGCTGTTACGGTTAGTGCTACAGTTGTACTGGTTGGACTTGCTGTTGTGGTTGGTGCTGCATTTGTGGTCGTTGGTGCTGCAGATGTGGTGGTTGTAGCTGCTTTTGTGGTAGTTTGTGCTGCAGTTGTTGTCGAATGTGCTGCAATTGTACTGGTTGGACTTGCTGTTGTGGTTGGTGCTGCAATTGTGGTCGTTGGTGCTGCATTTGTGGTTGTTGTTGCTGCAGTTGTTGTGGTTGGTGCCACAGCTTTTGCGGTTGGTGCTACAGTTGTGGTGGTTGGAGCTGCTGTTGTGGTAGGTGGTGCTGCAGTTGTCGTTTGTGCTGCAGTTGTGGTGGTTGTTGCAGCACTTGTGGTGATAGGTGCTGCAGATGTGGTGGTTGGTGCTGCAGTTGTGGTGGTTGGTTCTGCAGTTGTTGTTGTGTTGTTGCAGATGTTATTGGTGCTGCAGTTGTACTGGTTGGAATTGCTGTTGTGGTTGGTGCTGCATTTGTGGTGTTTGGTCCTGCAGTTGTACTGGTTAGAGTTGCTGTTGTGGTTGGTGCTGCATTTGTGGTCGTTTGTGCTGCAGATGTGGTGGTTGATTCTGCAGTTGTTGTTGTTGGTGTTGCCGTTGTAGTGGTTGGAGCTGCTGATGTCGTAGTTGGTGCTGCATTTGTTGTCGTTGGTGTTGCAGTTGTTGTGGTTGTTGCTGCAGTTGTTGTGGTTGGTGCTGCAGTTGTTGTGGTGGGTGTTGCAGTTGTTGTGGTTGTTCCTGCAGTTGTTGTGGTTGGTGCTGCAGTTGTTGTGGTTGGTGCTACAGTTGTGGTGGTTATTTGTGGATTATGGCAGAAACTACTTGCACTCAAAACTTCTCGCGCTCACAGTTAGTCTCTGCTCAGACTCTGCTCGCTTTTTAAAGCGCCTTTTGGCATAGTCGCCTGGCAACCTCTCAGCCAATAGAATGACAGCATAGTACTTTGTGGGTTTGATGATGTAATTGTTTTTCCCTACATCAATGTTTTTGTATGATAAATGACTCTGTCTTCCCTTTATTTTGAGTTGGAATAAATGACTTTAAATCTACCTTTGAACTGTATACTTTGTATACTTCAGTTGGGCCGAGGGTTTGTTGACTGGATGATTTTAAATTAACTGAACTGAATGAAATATAACAAGTAACCCACATAATTTGTAAATAGCATAACATCTTATTTAATTCAAGTAAAAGTAAATTTTCACATGCAGTTTTGAATACGAACCAAATAGAATATACTTAAAAAACCAATTTAATTAAAAATTCAATACGTTAAAGATTTTTAGGAATTTTTATTGTAAAAGAAACAAATGACACAAAAAGAAAAGTAAATAGTTCACAAATTAATTATTTTCTTAATATAATATTTATTAAATTAGATTGTTTTATTAAATAGTCATTTAAATGTAAAATAAAGTTACACCATTTGTTTCACTTTCTTCAGTGGTAAATAGCAAGTCTTCAAAAAACAGTGGCATTACATTTTTTTTACTTCGGTTCAGATATGACAACAATGATTTATCTTGAAGTTGCTAAATGATAAGGATGAAAAATCCAAGTATCAGGTGGAGAAGACCAAGGCTGAAGCCAGATGCATCACTGGTGGTTGATGTGGTGGTGGCTGCAATAGTTGCAGATGCAGTGGTTGTAGTAGTTGTACTGACTGGTGTGGTTGTAGTGGTGGTAGCAGTTTGTGCTAGGGTAGTGGTTGTAGTGGTTGGGGCAGGTGTAGTGGTTGTAGTGGTTGGTGCTAGGGTAGTGGTTGTAGTAGTTGGTGCTAGGGTAGTGGTTGTAGTAGTTGGTGCTAGGGTAGTGGTTGTAGTGGTTGGGGCAGGTGTAGTGGTTGTAGTAGTGGTTGGGGCAGGTGTAGAGGTTGTAGTAGTTGGGGCAGGTGTAGTGGTTGTAGTAGTTGGTGCTAGGGTAGTGGTTGTAGTAGTTGGTGCTAGGGTAGTGGTTGTAGTGGTTGGGGC
>CAEGAE010001505.1:0-27702 GCA_903067095.1 Girardinus metallicus
GGGGGGGGGGGGGGGGGGGGGGGGGGGGGGGGGGGGGGGGGGGGGGGGGGGGGGGGGGGGGGGGGGGGGGGGGGCAACAACTGGAAGAGCTTACCTGTGTGGAGTACATTCCATAAGCTTTATAAGGGACGGCTTGTAGTGTGTGCTGGGGCAGGGGTGGATGTCACTGTACAACTCATCGTTTTCTTGTTTATATTGAAGAACAGTGTTTTAGAACGTTTGTAAGTTTTTTTTTTTTTTTTTTTCCTATTTGGTTATTCTTGTATTCATGCAGTTTTCTTAACCAATCTAATCAATAAATCCTAATATTCCTAGTTCTGCAGCTCTCCCATTTGAAACTGTGCATCGCATGTGTTGTGTCTGTCGTGTGATAGCATCGCAATAAATTTGTATAGCTGCTGTGAAAAGACTTCTCAATCTGCAGTGTGTAACGGTACGGGATGGCGAAAAAGGAATTTGTTCTTAGCCACGCTAAAGTAGGATTTACATTGACAAAACTACCAAGGCTGGCTTCTCTAAAGCCAACAGACAAACTGTACTTTCACACCAACAGTAGCCATATTTCTGTGGTTTTAGGTGTCTGTATCAAAATCCACATGTGCAGTTTTTTTTTTTTATGATTATTTGTCTAGAGTTGTACTTGTGTGATAATTGTTAAACCAATAAAACTCAGTTGGTAGCCGTTATGCTGTTTCATTCCACACAGTTGATGCAAACTGCAGCAGTGAAAAAGACCGACAATATAAATCTCATCTCCTTTCAAAAATGAATTTTTGAGTTTAGCCGTAGCATTTTAAAAAGTTATCAAAGAGAAAACATTTGAGTTCTCTGGTGAAATATGTGGAGTCCAAATTCTACACTTTTATTTTTGTGTGTTTTCTTTGTAAGTAGGAACTTTTGATATAATTTCTTAATGTTTGGGTGCATTTACTAAAGAAAATTATCATTTATATGCTTAAGAAAACCATAGCTTGTTGGTGAAATTGTCACACTGACTATAATTAAGGGTTAGAGTGGCGCTTTTGCAAGTTGTGCACAAAGAAAACTGTGAGGCCCATTTCAGGACCATGGACAACTCCACAGTAGCTTGCAACTTAAATAAGAGCTTCTCTTTTTTGATGAATTGTTGCTTTCCATGGTATCACTAACTACATAAGGATTTAGTCAGAGTAAACAAATGATGTACATGCTTTCCCATTTTCCACTTTAATATTCTCAGAGTATACAAGTCTAAATGGGCATTTCAATACTTCATACGTTCTCTATACTGACAGGAAGGCTAGTGTCTTATTTTCTCATACTTAACGAAACCTGGAAAACACACATTGATTTTTCCAGATTACGTACAAATCCCTGGAAATAAAAGACGAGTTTTATGTTTATGAGGAAAAATGAAAAACATGTTTACAAACGCAGACGAACAAAAGAAGACTTGACATTCTGACTTAAAAAAAATATGTATTTATCTCAAGTTTATTGTACAATCACAGAAAGACTGAAAGAGTCTATGTAAAACTTAAACTTTGAGATGAGTAGACCACCACACAGAGTGACACCTGACAAAAAAACTGAAACAATGAAGTTTTCTGGGGTCAATTTAGCTGTTCTGAGCTGCTTTGTTTCACAAAATGGGGATATTTACGTATCGTCTTACAAGAAAAACTAAATCAAATCAAATGTTTTCCATGCATCTGTTGAATATTGAAGTTAGTATTGATGACGTGAATGATGAGACAGACTGCTGAAAACACATTACGTAGTATAAACAGTTCCAGCCACAAGTTTAGAAATAAACCAATCATGGACATGAATGCTCTGTTCACTTTGGGCTTTTAAGTACTTATTTTACATTTTTCCCTAAGGTAGATGATTATACAACTTTATTTGTTTTTCATTTTGCGTTTTGTCGATACATTGACATTTATTACAGATTTTCTCTCTGAAAATTAGACATGATTAAATACCCTAACATTGGTGTTTGGTAAAATATTCCTTAGCAAGGTTCTCTTCAAACATGCTTTTGCTAGCCGCCGACACAGTTCTGGTTGCGATTGCGTTTTTGACTCAGGATTTGGTGGAGCTCAATAAAACTGGTTGGCTTCATGACAAAATCCCAGCCTTTAAATATAATTCGTACACTTTTCTTTTATGTTGAGGTAGGGGTTTTGGGAAAGCCGTTCAAGAACATTACATTTTGCTTTGCTTTAATTATTCGAGCCATAATTATTCAAAAAAAAAAAAAAAAAAAGCTTTGATGAATCATTGTTCAAGTTTCACATACCTGGTTCAAGAGGTTCAAACTTCCGCCCGAAGGGGCCGGTGCCGGTTTCAGACACTTTGTTAGGCCAACATCCCCAAGAGACCCACTAATGACCTACTTTATTCACTCAGCAGTTTTGAAGGAGAGACATAAATGTCTCTTTATAGATGTTGTACGACACAAACCTTCCCAAAGACTAGACTTTTACATTCCTGGAAGAGCTGTGGAAAGAACGTGGAGGTTAGCCGTACATCATTTTTATCCACTTTAGAGCCAACAACAACTAACAATTATCTTAGTAATCAATTATTCTGATGAGTAATCAAATAAAAAAAAGGCACCTTCTGTAGATTTTTCATTTAACCACTTAAGCCTTTGTTATACAATACTACAAACACATTAAAAGATCTAAATAAACAAATAATTCAGTTCCTTTTTTAAATAAGAAAATAAACATCTTATTGGCTAAAAAGGAATAACAGAATTCCTTTATTAAATCTAAACCTGGTGAAGCTAAATCTAAAAGCTGAAGAGATTTGGCTACCATATTTTTATAGACATGTATATATATATATAAATATAAATAGTACAGTTTTGGCTTAATTACTGCTTTAATCGTTTAGTTATTTGACCGATTACTTAGTGAACAATTATCTCAGTAATCGATTCATCGCGACTAATGCGATGAATCGATTAATTGTCTCAGCTCTTGTCCACTTATTGCGTTGCATCACTACTGCTGGCAGTAAAACAGACACACAGAATGACACCAGCACCACCGTGCTTCGCAGGTGGTCCAGTGTTCTTAGGTTTGAGAAGCTGCAAATTTCAGTCAAGCTAGAATGGGCCGGTTTCGGATCAGGCGCCCTGGTCTTCCTGGTGTTTGTAAATCTCATTGCAGTTGAACATTATTCATTCATTTCACCAAATAAATCAGTGAAAGCCCCAGATTAATGTGACATTCATCTCCACATTGGATCTAAACATTCGACTGAAACTTTCGATGATTAATTCTTTAGGTAATTAACGCAGTGAACAGCACAAATGATTCATCTTGAGAAAGAAAACAACACATCAGTAAAGACATTCATGCCAGAGCGGTTTCCTTTAGAATGCATCACACGTCCAGAGATCTGTAAAAAAAGCTTGTGAATAAAAGTGATCGACTGCACGCTGGTGCTAGTGAAGATTAAATCTGTGCAAGTGACTATTTCATTACAAATATAAAGTGATTAAATTACAGCCCCCCTGAGTATCCACAAACTTATAATGGAAAGATCTTCAGATTAATTTGTGTTTGGCATTACTTTGTATAATAAAGCTCCTATTAAATCACTGTGCTGTACCGTGTGAATAGTTCAACCCCCCAAAAAATATGCACTAGTCCATTTTCTCTGCGATTCGTCCCATTTTGGTGCGCATGTTGCGCACAAAGAAGAACGCGATGGTGGTGATGCCCATTATGACTTCAGCTACCCAGAAGGCCGTGTCCCAGCTGTGCTGCTTGGCAACAGTGCTGAAGGGAAGCCCTGCCATGAAAGCCCCCACTGTGACAAACACAAAGACACTTCAGTCACATGAAAGAGTTTCGTTAATATACGTCATTTCTGGTCATGTGACCCTGCAGCTTACCGTTTGCCATCAGTGCGACGACGGCATGAGACGTCCCACAGAAATTGGAAGGAGCACTTTCGCTTGCTATCACTCCGTACAGGGCGATTGGTCCATAAGAAGAAAACCCAAACATGGCACCAAGGAAGAGAATCCAAATCTGTCAGTGAAACCAACATTAGGATCTCATCGGTCCACTGATGTGCCACGTAAGCCCGTTGCAATTAATTAATCACAAATTAAGACAAGCTTGATCATTCAAATTCTAATGATTAATATTTGTTTTGAAGGGCAAACTTGTTTAGAGACATCATAACTCATTTTATGTGCAGTTTCAGCTTTAAGTGTTTTCTTATTTCCATTGAATTTATTGTTTCTGCTGTGTTTTATTTTGGATATTTTAAATGCCTTGCAGTTCAGGTGTTACATGGTCTTTACAAGAGTTTGCTGGTCTTTCAGAGGGCATCTGGCATTATTATGCCATTATCAATATAATACTTAAGAACTGCCACAAAAACAACAATATTATTATTTATCACAACAACTTTTGGGACAATTTATCGTTCAGCAAAATGTGTTATTGTGACAGGCTTAGTGACATACTGGTAGAGACATACCATCAAACACTTGCAGCCATGATGACATCAAAAGGTGGCTTAACAAAGTATTAGCTTTTGCTGAGTGCACAAAACACTTTTCAGATTTTTGATTAGTAAAAAATGGTTTAAAACCATGTAGTCCATGTAGCCCTGGGTTTTCTGTAGGTATGATCAAAAACTAGCCTGGTAAAAAAACAGCCACTTCTTCTATGCTTTACTTTGCACAGAGGGTCTGAACCCTCAGCTTTTCAGAAACGATTGCTTGCTGGAGGCGTGGACTCTATTTAAGTTTTAAACAATTGGATCTGATTTTACCTACTCACTAACTTTTGGCCTTGACACTTGAAATTCTACTGGAGAAATTGAGCTTAATGGGAGAAATCCCAGACAAGGCACTGAAAGGAAATGAGAATTGAACAGAATTGGATAGTAAAGGTAATCATGAACACAAGGCAAAACATTTCACAATGTACCTCTTTCTCCGAGACTCCAAGTAGAACAGACACCGGATGGATGACCTGGACCCACAAAGGAGCTTCCTGAACAAAGAGATTTTTTCAAGCTGACTTGTGCTGATGATAAATATTTAAAATTATGTCATCACGCATTAGACTTACCTTTGGTACTTCAGGTGTGATGGTCACTCTGAACAGATACATGGACACATACATGCCAGCCATCATGAGAATGAGCAGGCCATGACGGGGGTTGCCATGAATGCTCAAGCCTTTCTGAGGAAACGCAAGGGGAAGACATTTCAACAAGAGTAGCCCTGAAACCACAAGCCTCATCGTTAGTGGTACTCACGCGGGCTACGGCTCTATCCGAGATGAAACCTGCCGAGAGGCTGCCGACAAACCCTCCGACCTCCAGCGCACTCATGTAGGTGCTGCCTGTTGGCGACAGAGCCTCGGTCAGCACCAGTTAGGTTAAACCAACAATCAAAGATGAGGCGAGAAATGGCAAAGCGCACCCATGAGAGCAGTTTGGCCTTTCTCCTGCATGAGGAACAGCTGCCCCCAGTCAGTGGCTGCCGTCTTCACCCCAAAAACAACCAGGTAGCCCAGAGAGAGGACCCACAGGAAGGGAGAGAGGAGAAATTCGCTCAGGGTGCTCTCACTGTTGCCTGCAGAGCATATAACCAAGAACTGTAACACATCTTAGTTACACCTTCTGGACGTCTCCATCTATATTCTGTGGAACTGTATTATAACAGTAACACAAGCTGTGTTTCCATTAACCAGAGAAACGCACAATTGAAATTACGAAAATACATTCACTTAATGGAAACAAGGCAATTTTGAAAACACACGTTTTTCGATAAAACGTTTTTGAGCTAAGATGAGGTGGTTTTTCAACCTTATCGAAAAGGAGGTATATCATAAAACTGCAATGGAAACAATTTTTTTCACCCGGTTACAATCGAATGCCACTTCTGGTGAAAACCACGAGGAAAATGACAGGAAGTAGCAGGAGGATCATGGTTTGTTTTGGTTTTTTTTGGACAATGAGCCGCTGGCTCCACCAGAGCTCTCACAGCGTCGCTCAGCGGATGAGCGCTAGAGCCAATGGTGGATTATAAATATACCTCATGCAACTCTTTACATCCGTCACTGCCATGATTTTTAATGATTCATCGAATGGAAAAGCTTGTTCGTGTGTGATGTTTATTTAATTTCTGATTTAAGGGAAACGCCACAATCGCAAAATGTAGTTTTTTTTTCTAAACTACCAGAATATCGACAAGAGATTTGCGCACATTTGTAAAGGAAAAACAGCTTATGCGTTTTGCTTACCTCCCTTCGCACCCTTCTTAGCTGCAGCTTCGATGCTGGGAAGGCCCACGTCCTTCGGCTCATTCTTTACGAATGCCAGACAAACCAATGAGAAAGCTGCACAGAACACGCCAGACATGGCCAGAATCGTCCTCCAGTCGTAATACTGCAGGAGCACCGTGACCATGAGCGGACCTAGACTTCCAGCCAGGTTCATGCTGCAGGACAGTATAGACCACCATGTTCCAAACTGGGACGGCTCATACCACTGGCGGGGAGGAGACGCAGAGAGACGTTAAAGTTTCTTCAGATCTGACCTGGAACATTTATTTTTGAAGCAAACGTTGAAGTTAGGCCAAAAAAATACTGAAGTTTAATACATTATACCGGATTACTTGCCTCTTTACAACGGTGGAGGAGGTTTGTCTGCAGAAATGCAGACAAACCAGTCAAAAAGCAAACAAAAAGAATAAAAACAATAAAACCCTGGAAGAGGGTTTTAGTGCCATCAGTCATGCTCGTGTACACGCTGCTTAATTAATGGTGGAGAAATGACTTAGCGTTACAAGAAAACAATTTATCCAGCATCATAGGTGACCATGCCAGCTAGCTTGAGCAATTATGGCAGGCTGCGCTGTGGGAAACTAGCTGTAGGGTGTGAGCAGCATGTACACAAGGGTGATCGGCAGCACTGAGACCTTCCTCCTGGCTCTGATTGGTTGTTTATGGCTGAGCGGTATATTTCTGCAGATGACAATAGAACCACGGAAGAAGGCAGAGGAGCTAAATTTTTTTTTCACAGGTCATCTGCTTCATACTACATGATACATGTCATGATATAGCGACAGAAAGTTACATACTGCAGCTTTAAAGGGACAGAACTATGTAAAATCTATTTTTTGAGCTTTGCATAAGAGGAAGAAGGTGCTCTGTCTGCTTATTTGAGACCAAAATATTACTTTTTAGGCTGCATGCAAAAATAGTAACTATGGAGGAAAACTAACAAAACATCATCCTGAAACCACCAGCTTCACAGTGAAAGCTGGTGAAACCTGTTGACAGCAGCACCATGTTTCACCGTGGGACGTTTTCTTCAGTTGGGACAGAGAAACTGGCCAGACATTTGTGACGCTGAATACAGAACAATCCTGGAAGAAAACCTGTTAGAATCAGTAAAAGATTAAAGACGGGGGTGGAGGTTCACCATCCGGCAGGTGAACAACCAGAGCCAGAGCTACAATAGCTTAGATCAAACCCTATTCATGTATTAGAATGGCCTAGTTAAAGTCCAGATGCTAATCCAACTGAGAATGTGTGTAAAGACTTGAAAATTGCTGTTCAAAGACGTTCTTTATTCCAACTGATTGAGCATGAGCTGCGTCTAAATGAAGACTGGCAAAAAAATTCAATCTCTAAAGCCGCTGTGAATATAGTGAAATGTCCCCATGAAGTATTGTCAAACATAATCTGCTGTGTAGATTAGATCTCCAATATAACCTGCCAAGAGTACAAACCACGGAAAGAACTGAACCTTTTTCCTGACACTGAAAACACAGGACTGAGCCTGAAATTACCTCACTAAGTCACTAATCCCACTCCATACAACTGACCTTTGAATTGCGGGTTCAGGCACCAGTTCCTACAGGCTGCTGCAGTGAAGCCATGCCCTTATGAATATGGACAACATTGCCCCGGCATCGACTTGCTAAGAAAATCAGAGCAGCTGTTGCCAAGATGCTATCTAGCTAAAATCATCCTTTCTTGAACAGATTCACTGTTTAAAAGTTTTTTTTTTTTTCCTGTCATTTTGTTGCTCCAAGAGAAAAAGCAGAATGAAATAAGAGCCATTTGCTCCCAGGTTGTAACTCAGTTACAAGGCAGCTATGAAAGCCCCTTGCACAGCATACCCAGTGAAGCTCTAGTAACCTGAGAAACTGCTGGGAATACGCCTAAGGTAGCCACAGACTTATTTAACACCATGTTGATCCATAACGTCGACTTCAGCTGAGCTGTCCTGCACAGTTAGAGCTGCTAAATATATTTGCACGCAAAACTGGGGGAAGACGCCTTTTAGCAAATTTGCTCTTCTTTTCTGGAGATCTACTTAGAACTATCTATAAATACACTGTCCTGTAATCTGACCCCTGCCCCCGCCCCCCACCACCACCACATGCTGAACACATACCAACAAATTGTTTTTTTTTTTTTGCTGCTTCAGTCGTTCGAATCCACGAGTCACTTCTAACAACATGATCCATTTGTTTTCTTCAAAAGGCAAACACCTGGAGATGTCTAATTAATATTCAGACCTACCAGGAGTTAAAAATGTGCATGGAAGAAATCCAGCGGCTATTTATAGACGAGACCTTAGAAGATTATTAGGTAATCCTTTAATTTCTCAAACTGCTGTCGGCTTTCCTGCTTTCGTCCTGGACAATCAACACTTCATACAGGAGGCTGAGATCAGCTCACACCAAACACAGCTGCCTAAATGTCAGCACCGCATCGCGCCTACAGGCCGCGGTCTCTCCAAATATAATCCACAATTAACATGTTGGGGTATACGCAGCTGAGACTTCAAACTTATTTTTCTCAGCGGGCGGCGTCTCCGGACGGACAACAGGCATCATGAACAGCCTGCAAGCTTCAAAATATTGGACTCGTCAAGTTTCAAATTCAAATTCAAAAATACGTAATTGATCCCACAGGGAAATTAAATGTTGCTGTAACTCATAGTAGTTAAAAATTCTTCAAAGAGTTGTAGATAATGATGGCCGTGGGCAGGGAAGATCTCCTGTGGCGATCTGTACTACAGCGAACTTGAAGAAGCCTCTGACTGAAGACACAGTTTTTCCAAGACAGTCTCATGAGGTAGACGGTGAGGGTTTTCCACAATTCTCTTAATTTCTTTGTTTACATTCATATTCAATGTGAAGATGAATAGATTTTTTTTTTTTTTTTTACAAAAAAAGCTCCAAAAGAAACAGAAAGAAGACACCAGAACTTTGAAGCTCCTCAACCCGACTGGAAACTGGGAGCAGCTGACTGGTTCAATTAAATTCAGGAAGACTTATAAAAACCAGAGGGAAATTAAACAAACCACCAATTAGGATCTGAAAACCTCAAAGTTACAGGAAAACCGTTATCTGCCGTCATTGGTGGTGCTAACTAGTCTTAGCATTCATGACAGACTTTGCTGACAGGGAGAAAAAGTATCGTAGCCGAGCGCAAGGAGGGGATGGAAGAAGTTGTGAGCAGCGTCTTCACGGCCATGATTGACAGTGCTAAGACCCTCCTCCTGGCTCTAATTGGTTATTTCTAGTTACAACTGGAAGCACTGGGAGAAGGCAGAGGAGAATTTGTTTTTGTTTTTCACAGATTATCTGTCTCATACCATACTGTCATAGTGACAGTTTCAACATGTATGTAAAAGTATATTTTTATAAAAGTTACATAGTGCAGCTACACTTAAACATGATGTTTGTGTTCAAACTGGAGACACTTGATACAGAAGTGGTAACCAAGGGTGATATGACTGGTTTGGGGAGAAATAATATTTCCCCATTAGGGCCAGGTTGTTTTTTGATAGCTTTTTAATTCCCTCAATAAATTAAATCATCACTTATAGTTGTATTTTGTATTTAATTCGTTTGTGTTTATCATTAAATTAACTTAATAATCTGAAACACTTAAACGCGATTTAAAAAAAAAAAAAGAAAATATTTGGCACTTTATTTCTCTAACCTTTACACAATTTTTTAATGTGACGTATCTAAATACCTGCTGTTGGTGGTTAAGACAATGGTGGAATTTCAGTGCATTAAATGTATAGAAAAGAAGATCCGGGCTGATCGAGAAACAAAATGGGTCAAATTCCAGTCTCAACTTGACAGATTACTGCATTTCTATTTCTACCCACTGGTGTTCATTGCAGAAAAATCACAAGAGATCCTTACAAATCAAAAACATGTTCATGTGAGTCAATGTTGTGCCAACAAAGCTACACCCAAATCAGACCAAATCCTATTGCTTTTTAAGCTGATTAAAAGTTTTTTCCTCAATCAGTGTTCCTTTATCACTTCCTTCATTTACATTGTCTAAATGTGAGGCAATAATGCCAACATAAGTCCAGCTAATGGCTCTCAGACCTGTGATTTATGATCCGACAGGCAGGATAATCTTACCTTCCGAAGCACTTTCCCACATGGGGGCCACCCGCAGCCCTGACCCAGGCCGTTGATGAACCAGAGCAGGGAGAACATGGACACAGTGGAAGACCAAGAGAAGGCCACGTTGATGCCTCCGACCAAGAAGAGGCCGATGGAGAAAAGCCAGCGGGCGCTGATCTGGTCCGACAGCACGCCGCTGATGAACTTGCTGATGGCGTAGGCCATGGTTTGACTGCTGGTGATCATACCTGCAGGGGAAAAACAGAACAGTTGAAGCAACAAACTGGCTCTTCAAGGCACATATTTAATTAGCTTTGTGGACTTCCTAACAGTTGAGGATGAAAAAAATCTCTGGATTATGTCTAACAACCGAGACGTTTAGACTGCCGCCACCACTTGAGCCATTCACTGGTTAACGAGAAATTAACTGGACGTCATGAAACTTTATGCAACCTTCCCTCGTAATCGTAATTCCTTCACAATTCGGGAAAACCTGAAACTGCAAAATTATAAGTGAAAATCACAATATAATTAACTGTAATTAATCCATCCTGACTATTCAATCTCTCTCTGATCTTTATGATCATGGAGGGATAAATTTAATGCGCATCTGTTGTAGAAATGAAAAAAATAACCAAAAAGATAGCTAAATTATTTGCAAGCAGATTTTTAATACAAGGATTTGAAAAATGTCTAGCCTACTCAATACTGATCTAAACAGTCCTTTGTTAGACTATTTGGATGATCAGATCAGAGAGCAACTTTACTAAAAATTAAAGAAACGCCAATTCAATAATTATGTATTTATCCCAAATGAAAATTAAATGTCATAACTCAGATCATCCAAGTATCTTCAAATAGTTGTTGGTGATGCTGTGGGCAGGAGGGATCTTCAGTAGCAGTCAGCCTTGCAACAAATCTGAGGAGGCCTCTGACTAAAGACTGGGAAATATTCAAATATTTTCAATAAAAAATAAAAAAATATGATTTTTACTATTTATTTTGTGCACATAAACTAAGAACTACTATTTTCTTCCCTACAAACACATAAAGTAACAACTACTTCTTATTGTTTAGCAAAACTTAAGAGATTACAGACATGCTTAGAAGCATGAACGGATATAATTTCTTTATTTTCTATAAGACACTTTTTTTTTTTTACTTTTGTATGTTATGGTATTTAAAAAAAATAAAAGAACAATCAGAATCGGAAAGGAAGAAAGTCTGGTCAGTCCTAAAAATGTTAAGTGCAATAGCAGCAAACTGTAACAATAGCCACATTAAAAGTAGTAATAGTTGCCAGCGTAAAAGTAACTGGTACTTACCCAAGTCATCTTTGTCCAGTTCTATCTCCTCCATCACAGACGGCATAACAAAAGAGAACGTCTTCCTGTTAAAGAAATACAGTGAGTAGCCAGTGAACATGCACAGGAAGATGACCACACGGTAGTAACCGTAGCCCGTGGCCGCCATGATTACAGTCAACTGATTAAAATGTAACGTATTAAAAGCCTTATTCTAGTCCTGTATTTGGGTCCTCTGGCCTTTAAATCACAGCCAGCAAAAGACAAAGTGGCAAGCTGTCGCATCCGCCAGGCAGTCGAGGTGGAGGGTTTCCCATAAGCAGAACTCCTTGCAGCCTCGGAGCTCTGTACGTCTGAGAGCGTTGCTTGTGTGCTAGAAGGAAGGACAGAGGAGGGAAACCTCACACCAGCCTGGAAATGAGAACATACCAAACATGACTTAAGCGAGAAGCAGCCACACCAGACAGAAGTATATCCACAGCTGTGATTAAATTAAGAATATTTAAGCATGTTTGCTAAAACAGGAAATGTTGAGAGTAATAAAACATTGTGGAGTGTAAATAATTAGACAAAAAAAAAATCTCCATGTTTGTTGTTATGGTATGATAAAGCAGTCCCTTTTTATGTGCACAGTATTGAAAAGAAGAAAAAAAATTAAATATCTGTGTGACGATATTCAGAAAGGTGTATAAATTAGTTTTGCTGCAAATGTACTGGACTGAAAAATGTATTAGAGCCAGACTTTTACATTTTTGTGACTTGTGAAATTGAATCTTTGTGACGGTGAAACAGTCGTTTTGTATTTGTGAAAGACTGAAATTATTTACAATTACAAAACTCCTCTAGGATTTTTCTCTGCAACTCCAACTTCTCGGCTACAAGGCACGAATACTGTTGCACCAAAAATACTTTCCCGGTTACTGAATAAAAAAAGGAGCTGAAGCTGACAAGTGGCACGGCCAGATAAAATATCAGAACTGTTCCTTTAAGTTACAGCGGTTATCACTGTAAACCTGGAGATATCACAGCGAATCAATGGACATTAACTTTAAAACTTGCCTTCAAAGGACCAGCGTTTGTAACAGAACCGCTGAAACCACTAAGAGCCTCAAAAGGCTAAAATGTGCAAGTTCAAACCGGTAAATGTTTAGTGGGCAACTGCGCTCGTGCGGGGAACAACTACATCGGTTTGTTTTAGCAGCTCTCTGTGTCTCTAGGCCTAAATATTTAGCACACAAATCCCGACCCAGCTCGACAGACATGGACGCCCGCTTGATACCAGAGAGCGTCTCTGAGATGCCGACAGACACGCCGCTCTGGCCTTACCTTCATCCACGTCTCTGGTTCGTCCCATACACGTTACAAGGACGGGGCGCGCTCAGCTAGCGCATCCGCGAGCGGAGGCACGTAGCAAACACACCAACGCACGAGCGCGAATGCCCCATTTCTGAGATACGTCAGCGCGTCCGCCATATTGAATGTGGCTTTGGAGTTTTCTTTTTTCATATCTCATGTGTTTCTTTATACTCATGTCTACTATTTAAATTTTAGCTCTAACTGTAGTAAACAATGACCTCCTCACATGCATTTACTGCAATACTTCCTTACAGATTATAGCAAAAACAGTCATACTATTTAGGCTCAATATAAAACTAAAGTCGCAGCCCTCCCGACCCCACTAAGGGACAAGGGTATACAGAGAATGGATGGATGGATAAAACTAAAGTCCCTGAATGCTATTCGGACAAAAACGCTAGATTGACAAAGAAGAAACAAATTCTTTTATCTTTTTTTTTTTTTTTTTGCTTTTCTTTGGAATCAAGTTCCTTCTTTCTAAATGTGACTGGATAGATGCTGTATTTCTATTATCTTCATGTGAGCATACACACGTGGGAAACCTTAGAAACACTAGTCCTCTCACTTAAAACATAAAATGCTAACTGTATTCCGTTATGCGAGTAACGAAACTTGTATCAATTATTCAGGATTTGCAACATCTTCTTTACTCCAGCGCCATCATGTGGCGGAATTCACCACATCAAATAAAAAAAAAAAAAAAAAAAAAAAAAAACGATCCCTTCATTCTGCCTCATCAAAAATACTTTCTGTCGCGCTTGTGCGCACGTGACTGTCGAATTTTGGGTCAAATCTGACTTCGACGTGACTCGTCTGAGAACTTAACGCAACAGGTTCCTCTGTTCCAGACAGAAGGAATAAAGTCTTTGGATAAGTTGGTCAAGATTAGATTTAGCAATCTGCCCTTGTTAAAACCGTTGAATACTTTCAGAGTAGTGATTATTACCATTTTTCTTTTCTACGAGAATAGATTTTCTCTACAGCTTCTAACTAGATTGAAACAAAGTAAGTATAATGTGAGCTGTGTGGTCTCCTTTGCAGGATGTCATTCAGGTTTTGAACACGATGTGTGCAGAAAAAGCTGTACGCTTAAAAGATGAAATGGAGAAAAAAAAAGCTAGTAAAAGTTAGTTGGGAGTTAAATATAAGCTTTTCTGTTATCACAGTAAAAGTTTCATCGGTGGCAAAATTTCAACTAAATGCTTTTAGGTCTTTTGTACAATGATGGATAATATAAACATTGTAAGAAATTGCAGATTTGTTTTGATTTAGAAGAGTACATACATATCTTAACCTGATGAATATGTAGGTCAGTACTGGTTCTGATATTGTATATCAGCATCTTTCAACTTAATGATCCCTGCTTACCACTAATGAGTTCCTCACAGAACTGAGCTGTAAACAAATTCAGATACACCAACTCAGTGATACTGTGTAGTTATCAACTGTGCTTGTATTTATGTGGGAAAGAAAAATATATAGGCTGTTGGTAAATAACATAAGTGTAGCAAGAGCTGTAATACACTGATTGTCTGAACTGGGAGGGGTTCAGGCAATATTTATGCATATGCATATTTAAATGTGCATATGCACATGCATATGCATATTTAAATGTGTATATGCACATTGAAATATGCGAATATTTAAATATGCACATTTAAATATACACATTTAAATGCGTATATTTATTTGTGTGTGGGGGTGGGTATGCCACACCCCACACACATATGGTGTGCATATGCCCCGCCCCTCACACAGTCCAAAAATGGAGCCTTGTGGAACTCCATAGGAGATATTTTTGGCTCATATTTATTTTTAACTGCTTCTTTATTATTATAATTTTTTTGTTGTAAATTTATATTAAAATATGTGCTAAGGTTCTTCTGATCAGGTTTTTGTTTTACAGTTTCCAGGTGAAACTCATTATGACTAACTTGTGGCCTATTGTATAGAATAGAAACGTGCTGTGCATCAGCGAATCACTGACCGTTTCTTTGTGTCTCCCTTTCCATTTACAGTCATGTTGAGAAGAAGCACTCGACTACAATCATCGGGTTACTACAACTCGGAGGGACTGCCTACCGTCTCATACAAGGGTTATTCTTATGAGTAAGCTGGACGAGCAATATGTCCACCTTTATGCATATTTTTAACTCAATGATCCCAATGTAACTATTTTCACTTGTTTTATTTGATCCATGCAGAGTTTTCAGGGAGCAAAGGAGTTCTAGATGTGCCAACTTTGGCACATACTCGATAGCAGACCCCGTCCCTTGCATAAACACGGGCTTGGACATGGAGATGGACTCAGACGCAGAAACCATCCCATACGTAGACATAGACACGGACTCAGACGCAGAAACCATCCCATACATAGACATGGACACGGACTCAGATGCAGAAACTATCCCATACATAGACTCTGACATAGATTCATACCCAGAACCCATCCGTCACACAGGCTTCACCATGAACACTGAAGCACGGATGATAGCAGAAGAAGAATTCCACTTTGAAACCAGAAGGAGGACCACCATTAGTAGACCATTCCCCAAAATGAAGCACAGGGAGAACATTTTTTTGTTCTTCATCACATGCTTCCTAGTTTTTGGTACTTCCTCATTAAGCAAAAAATGGTAGATTCTGTGTTTAGAAGTAAATGTCATTGACCTGACTGTCTTCTGCTTTGTCTCTGCTCATTAATCAGTTCTGGCTTATCCAATTTATGCTATGAGCTTCCCACCTGAAGAGTCTCCTGCTTCCCCTTTTGCAGGGGACATGGTATGTTTTGAACATTACATCTTTTTATTCTCACGTAAGTCAAATCATGTCTAACTCTCCTCTCAATCACAGGCCTCCAATGGATACTGTAAAGAGATAATGGATCCAATTGAACTGATGAAGATGCTGACGGGCTCAATTACAACAAATGACTACTGTCTCCCTCCATAAATTAGCATTAGCATCACGGGGTAGGACACTGCAGTCAGCGAATATCACTGAAGTCACACCTCAGTTTCTCTGTCGTTTATGATTTCTCACTAACTGTGTTTGTGTTTTAAGGTCCAAGCAAAATCAGACCCACCCCCAGAGCTGTGGCTAGGTAAGTATGGAGGTAAGTACGCCTACATGAGTTCAATCAAGCTGAAAACATTCATTCAAACTTGTGTGAAATTTGTAGTTTTAAAAAATACCAGCAGAATCATTAGATTTTCACTGTAAAATGAATTTTGGAGGGCATAAAAGCATGAATCTTTACAATCTTAAATATTCATTAATAGTTCAATTGGAATAAGTTAGCATCTTTATTTTAGTAAATACATTTTTAGTATTAATTTGAGAAAGAAAGGGCTGCACAGTGGAACAGCAAGAAGATCTCAGCATGGAGTTTCCATGTTCTCCCTGTGCATGCGTGGGTTCTCTCCAGGAGCTCTGGCTTCCTCCCACAGTGTTAGTTCAATTGCTAACTCTAAATTGCCCTTAGGTGTGAGTGGCTGTGAACATACATAGTTCACAGTCACACAAACTAATGCTTCAGTTGATTAGTTTTATATGACTAGATTCATATAAAACTAATCAAAGAAATGGATGTAAACTGTTACAACAGTTTTATTGATTCAAATAACAGTTCATCAGTGTAAATCTGTCTTGACTTTGCACTGCTAACATAGCTTTACTTGACTGGTGGTAGTTTCAGTTTCTATGAGTTCCACAACACGAGTGGGGATGTTTTCAGTCAGATTCAGGTCCTCTGTAGGGGTTACAAGGTGTTTAGAGTTTTAGCTTAGCTTGGTGACTAGCAGGATGCTTTGTCATCCTCAAGGTAACTGAATGGGTTTTCTTCAGGTACTCTGGTCCCCCTTCAGCCCCCGATCCCTCCCAAAAGAAAAATAAATTGGGATTTTTAGAGAAAATCCCAATTTGGTGACTGATATTTTGAAACTTTAGGTTTAGCAAACACCAAAAATGCGATAAAGAAAAGACACACATTTAATACAGGTTTGCTAAGTTATACCTGTAATTTCAGGACTAATAGCTAATAGCTAGACTAAATTGGGTGAAAATGCAAAGGGAAAAATACAAACGCATTACATAAGTTCATTATACACAGACACACGTTTTTAAGCCCTTATTTCTGTACACTCTGATGGTGATGCTGATTTCGCAGGTACAGTGTCTTCTCTTCGTTTTCTTCTCTCATCGTGTGTGTTCAACAACATTACACCGTCATTAACTCTGTGTGTTCTCTTCTTAGCTCCAGAAGCACCGGCTTGCACCTCCACTCCCCAGCCGGTCAAGGCAGATGGCCGCCCGTCCTGAGCCTGGTTCTGCTGGAGGTTTCTTCCTGTTAAAAGGGAGTTTTTCCTCCCCACTGTCGCCCAGTGCTTGCTCAAGATGGGGGATTGTGTCACAAAATGACTGCAATCAGCTGGTTTCTTTAGATAAATAAATTGAATTGATTCAAACTGCGTTGCCTGAGTTTTTGTTTCTTACTTGGGTAACAAGACTTGGAGCTGGGTTGATCTCAAAGACACAAATTTAAAGACTAGTGTCAAGTTAGTAAATTCACAAAAGGCTCGGGACTGGATTTGGACTTTCACACTGACTGTTTTGTTTTAAAGGGCTTTTTAGCAACATCAAAACTATAAATTATTACTTTTTGACTGCACCACATCATTTAGTATTATGACTTGTATGAGACTGATTTGAACGTTTAGGACTTGGATGCTTTGATTTTTGCTGATATGAAATCTTCATGTCTTTACATGGAACCTGATACATGAATTAAATAACTTCTGATTTACTTGTGATTGCAAAACAATGACTTGGTCACACCTATGTTAGTAGCAATAAAAAAAAAAGAGTTGCTTGATTTAATTAGATCGCTTAAGCTTTTTGTGATACATTTTGTAAAAAGCTTGGTGAACATTTTATGAGACTGGAACAATCAATAATATCAAACAAATATAATTAATGGAAAGATAAACTAATTTAATCAGGAATCTATTTAGGTGAACAATTTTAACACCTACGATATGTATCTCGGGATTTCTTTGAACAATTATGCGTTGCAGTCTTCCAGCCAACAGATGGCGCTGAAGGATTATGTTTATCAAAATGGAGATTTCGGATTACAGTTGCATATTTCCCAGATTTGTATTCTGGTTGTTCCTTCTTTTTATTTTAGATTAGCTTGGGAGTTTAGGACATTTTACCTCAACAATGTTCTGGTAAATAAATAAATAAATAAATAAATAAATAAACAAATGCTTCAATTACATTTACTTTAGGTGGGTTCTTTTGGTACAAATAATAGCACCAGAAAGGTCTTTGTGTTCTGTGTTGTGAATATCTTCAATTAAGTGAAATAAACTGATGGAAATCAAACTGCAGAACATTAATCTATGTATTTTCTAGCTCATGGTCTTCTATAATTTACATTATTATGTTTTTTTTCTTTGTAAAGTATTGTGAAGTGTGGATCGAGACGACAAAGGAAGGCCCTCCCACAATCTATTTTTTTTATTTTAAAGATCTGATGGGATTCTAGCTGATAACTATGCCTATGTAGGTCTACTGTGTGAAATTAAATACGCTTCACTGTATTAATATCAGTTCTTCTGGCACAGAAGTTAACAGTTATAAACAGTTATAAACCTGAAATTATCTTCGATTCTTTGCTCCATTTGCTGAATATTTTGACTTTGTTTCCATTTCGCGTCTTTTTTTTCTCCATCAGAAAGACTAAAGCCTCCTCTCTCATCAGGATGAGAGAGGAGGGAAGTAATCCATCAGCTGCTATTATGCACATCCAAATGAGATTCAGAATGGATACAAAAAAAAAAAAAAAATCACCTCATCTTGTTCACTCGACTCGTTCCACAAGCAATCCCGGTTTCACAGCAGGAGGCGGCTTGGCTAAGGGGCGAGGATAAGCTCCACATTTCAGTTCATGCATCCAACTCAGTCACTGCTGCTTGATGCTGAGCATGGCCATTATAAATCTCCATCCTTCTGTCTTACTGCTCTGGGATTTTGGTAGAGGGTTGCTTCCAGTCATAACCCCAGCCCTGTGCTGTGGAGTATCAGTGAACAAATACAATCTGGATTTCGGGCAAAAAACAAATGATTAAAATGTTAATTTAAAGTTACAGTTCAGGAGTTCTACATTACCACCAGCAGAACTGTTTTTTTTGAAAGCATTTCCTCGACTTCCCAACATAAAGCTACAGGGCAGGGACTTAAAAATGGAGAGAGTGCAGCTCGTAGCTGCAAAGACACATAATGAAGGAAAAGATGAAATGTAATAAAAATGTAAATGTTTCTCAGCTGCTTACAGGAAGACATTCTGCATTTGCAGAATGTCCCATGGGATTGTGCTGACTTTTTATTACACAGCACCCGCAGCAGGACTTGTCTTGGTGTTAGACACTGATGTGTTGAGAGCAATATTGAGAAAAATCACTGGCTGGGAACTAGCTGTCTTCATATGACTGAAGGCACACAAATTCAAGCATAAATTTATTTAGAAAAAAAAAATCTAAGAGATAATTAACAGGAATAAATAAAAGAAATCAGTGTGTCTCTATAACTTGCAGGTGAAAATAAATAAATAAAAAAAAACCCCAGACTCCTCTGCATGCAGGCACACCACATTTTCTTGTCATAACTGCACAATAAAATTCAAAATAATCTCTCATGCAAACGTCAGCAACCAAAATCCCTTCTGTAGTGAAGCATTTATGCTGCAGCCAACCCCCATTACGATTACACGATGCACCGAAGAGGCCCGTCAAAAACCAAATCATCGCGTGCAGACAGAAATGAAATCGTCACACAATTACCGTGTGGAGACGGAGCGAGTGCCCGTAGCGCTGATCAAACCAGACGGCTGGTTTAAATGTCAGGGAACAGCCTGACCTGCCACGCTGAGCTGCGTGGATTTGCACAGAAAAGAAACCGGGAGTTTGTCGTGTCGACAGGAACATGTGAGGATGAACGTCACATGAACTCCAGTGCTCATTAAACCGAGCATAAAAACAACAACAACAACAAAGAATGGAGTTTTTAAAAGTGTCACTCAGTGTTTCAATATTTAGTTAAGCTAATTCGTGGATTTTATTTTCACCTTGTGCTGAGCAATTCAGTCGGTGGAAATAACCGTTGTAACATCTGTAGTTATTTTTATTTATTTTTTGCAAAAGTCAAACAGCGTCAAATACAGTAATATAGAAAAAATTTATTTAATTTTGTTATGCAATGCAAAAAGTGATTTCGCTACACGAAGATTGATACACGTCAACCATGTATTTCCATGTGTTTTGATAATTATGACTCACAGCTAAAGAAAACTTCAAATTCAGTTTTTTATGAAAGTAGAATACTGCATAAGAGCAGTTATAGAAATGGGATTTTTGAGTCCCAGCAGCAGGAAGGTAAGTCACAAATGCTCAGTGCAGAAGAAGCTGGCTGGTTACACAGTGCTGCATGCACAGATATGAATAAAAAGTTATCTGGAAGGAAGAAATGCAATATAAGAATGTGCACAAGGGAAAGGATTGTGAAGCAATTGAGAGATTCACAAGTTATAAGCTGCAGCTTTGTTTTAGAGTCATCACATACATCCACACACCTTCACACACGCACACACATCTCCAGGATAGGGGCTTGTAATGCTGCATTCCTTGAATTACCCTAAACCTGAGTTAGAGTGGATTTTACTCAAGACCTGGATGTTTGAGTTCAAAGTCATGAGACAAACAATCATGCCAGGACACAAGTGAAATAGAAAGTCAGTTTTGAGCATTGGCTCAAATCCAGTCCATGTTTTTGGAGTGTGGAAGAAAACCAAGCGAGCTTAATGCCGATATTTGAACATGTACACTTCATTGGGAAAATGTAAGGGTTTTTTTTATGGTTATTATCATTTCGTACACAATATATCAGCCAAGACGGATCTTCTGGTTTAATCCCATATTTTTTACTGCATGCTGATTGGACTGCTCTTATAGGCTTCAGTACTTAATCCATGGCATGATTTAAACACATCTTAGAGCTGTACAATGTAACAAGACACAGTCGCCATAGCAATATCAATGGGTGCAGCAAAGTAAAATTTATTTTAAGTCACATTCGATATTCATAGGGTTTTATTTTTAACAACTGAAGTTAACATAATTACTTGATTGTGCTATTAGATGGCACTACGTGCCTGGAAAACACATAGTGCCCTCTAATGCTCATGTTGGATGGTAACCGCAGAAGAGATCGCAACAGTGGAATCATGTAAATTGTTGAGTCAAATGATGCAACTGAAGAGAAAATAACAGTGCATGCTGTGAGGCTCGGCTCCATCAGCAGTTTCCAGGAAGCCCAGCAATAGAGCGGCGGCATGATGATAATGCAAAACAATGGATGACAAACATGTTTCCAGCAGAACGCCACATGCAGCAGGAGGAAAAATGTCAGGTTGATTTCTGGACCTGCACTCATCCTTCCATAGCTGAGTCATTGGGGGCAGCAGCAGTGACAAAAATAACTTGTCTCTCAACAGCTCATTTAAAAGCAGACGTTCACTCGGATTGGCAGACATCCTCCGAGGCTTCTCTTTCATGAATTACAATGTCCAACATGCACTTTTTTTCCAACTGAACTCGTTCTGTCTTCAGTTCGTAGTTTGATAAGTCAGTAAATATTAATGTGTGGAAAGTAATCTAAGTGGAACATGCTGACCGATCCTATCTGATGCTTGCGAAGGATCGTGGCTACCTGCGCTGTCGAAGCATGATGGCTACTCCCTCCTTTCTGTTCTTTTTCATCAGCTACCATAGTGTGGTTATTGACTGCTGGCGGCCACAGCAATGCGTTCTGTTGTGTCCACCGGAGCAGATACTCTAATTACATCTCCCAGAGTTATGGCTCTAAATTAACAATTGAAGGGTGTGTGAGGTAACATTTCCAACAGAGACGAAAAAAATATATCGGCATGTTTCAAAAACTCACCACATCAACAACATATTTGGTGACCTTTCCAGTTTCCGTCATGAGAAAGTCACAAACTGTAATTAATTTAATGGGAGTTTTTTTTTTTTTTGATGGGCCAACATAAATTGATGTATAATTGCAAACTGAAATGAAGATGAGACATGTTTTCTGAAATTATATGCCACAAAACAATCTAGAAAGTGTAGTGTTCAGATGCATTCGGTTCCTCTTATGCCTCTTGTACGACAAACAATCACCTTTAGATATCACCGATTATTAAACAGAGTTCAACCATGTATTATGTAATGTCAGTGTAAGTCCAGCTGTTTCTTTGATAGGGACTGGTCAAGCTTAATGGGAAAATGGATGGAACTTAATACCAAACAATCCTGGATGAAAACCTACCAGAGGCCGCAGGAGTTAAGGTTTAGCTTCGACATGCAGACTCTCCATTTAAGCTGACAGATCTTAAGCAATTTGGCCCAGGAGAATGGGTATTGATGTTTTTCTCTGCTAGAGACATGCTGTTGTAATTGTGCTTTTCAGACTTTTATCTGCAGAAAATGTTGAACACTGTCTGGCATTATCCCTTTGCCAGACAGTGAACAATACAATCTGGATTTCAGGCAAAAAATCCAGAGCAAATAACATCAGCCGCCTGATGTTATTTGCTCTTCTGGTGTTAATCTGTTACAACAAAATGACAGAGCAACCAGTTGACGTTGGTGACTGACAGGTTTAAGGGACGTGAAAACTTGTGCCGTAGGTATTCATTCACCGCTTCAATGCAGCAGCACAACTACTGCTTTTGGGATCAAACCATTTCCTTTAGCTGCTTTGTTGTGAGCAAACATGTCGCACTATGCAGCAGTGCCTATTTCAGGCCGGAGAGGACGGGCTGAAAGACTGTGGGAGATCTCCGGAGGAACAACTAAGGTAATTACTACCATTATTTATCCAGTCTTCTCCCAACAGAAAGGTCTTCTTCCTTCAGTTGGCATTATTAAGAACTTGGCTGATTGTCGACATTAATGAACAAACAGCCACAGATGAATGATGAAGAAATAAGAACGATGTTTAAGCCTGCATGCGTAGTCCACAGAGTAAACGGTGATGAACATAACTATTTCTAGTTTTACCACAAAACCTTTAACTAGAAAAAGTTCTATGATTTACTTTGGGCCTCTCTTCAATGATAGCCAAAGTATATGTTTAGCTACATGACTGCTTCTTCAGATAGCTTCATCTTTGATCACTGAACATGATTAATTTTTCTTCTCTTCTGATTATAATGTTGCTTGTTCCTGGGCTCAGCAGCATTATGAAAACTATGAAAGACACATATTATTGTACACAGGAGAAACGTCAGATACCAGACAAATGTAAACAACTGTTTGTAAAGCCATCGGTTCACTTGTAATGCTGACTCTTATGCCCTCCAGAAGTAAGTGCTAGCAGCTCCTTGTAAATAAAACTGTATGTGTTCCAAATCACATGCAAATCGTACCATTCTATCTAGTTGCTTAATGTTAAGCTGCTGGAGAGTTAGTTTTGGGGTTAGCAAGTGGTCTAATTTCTAAAACTATGACAAGTTATTAGATGGATTCACAAATGTACTGCATAAATATTTCAATAGCATAAATAAGCTATTAGTAGAGCTTTGGTGAGCGATATTTGTTAGAAGTCCATCCATCCATTTTTCTCCGCTTATCCAGGGTCGTGTCACGGGGGTAGCAGCTTAAGAAGGGAGGCCCAGACTTCCCTTTCCCCAGCCACTTCTTCCAGCTCCAGAATCCCAAGGCGTTCCCAGGCCAGCCGAGAAACATAGTCCCTCCAGCATGTCCTGGGTCTTCCCTGGGGGCTCTTCCCGGTGGGACGTACCCAGAACATCTCACCAGGGAGGCGTCCAGGAGGCATCCTGACCAGATGCCTGAGCCACCTCAACTGGCTCCTCTCGACGTGAAGGAGCAGTGGCTCTACTCTGAGTCCCTCCCGGATGACCGAGTTTCTCACCCTATCTCTAAGGGAGAGCCCAGACACCCTATGGAGAAAACCCAGTTCTTGTATCCGCTTGTATCCGCGATCTCGTTCTTTTGGTTATGACCCAAAGTTCATGACCATAGATGAGGGTAGGAACGTAGATCAACCGGAAAAACGAGAGCTTCGCTTTTTGGCTCAGCTCTCTCTTCACCACGATGGATCGGTACAGCGCCCGCTTCACGGCAGACGCTGCGCCAATCCGCCTGCCGATCTCCCGCTCCCTTCTTCCCCCATTCGTGAACAAGATCCCGAGATACTTAAACTCCTCCGCTTGGGGCAGGACACCCCCCCTGACCTGGAGAAGGCACTCTACCCTTTTAGAAGCCCCACAATTCAAATCCCGGACCAACTTCTGCCCTTTCTTCATGTAATCACCTGTCTAGTACACATGGAATGAAAATGATGAGCTCATGAAAACTGTTTTTGTGGGCATCTGTTGATGAGGAAGACGTACTCTGTGTTTAGTGAGATTTGTGTTTATGAGCCCAGAGCTGATGGCACAGTAAGCGACAGTAAGCTTAGAAGCCCATGATAAAGGCTTTGTATCCGAAGCCTGTCATTTAGCAAAGTCCACAAGAACAGACTGCAGCGTTGGCATGTAAATGACAGACCTGGTGTGCCTATAGATCATCAAAATGGACATATGAACAGCAGCTAACTTTGCAGATTGCCTAATAAAAATCGTAGTTGGGGTGTTATTCATTGAAACCCCAAATCTGCTGCTGGTAAGTTGAAAAGCCTTCAAAGAAAATCAATTTCACATTAACTAAGCATCGAATCCAATCACGCAGAAAATTTGTGGGAATCTGCAACTGTCATAATCGGAAAGAGCAGCAGCTTCTTAAAGAGACAGAGATCAATTTCAAGACGTGAAATTGTAAAATTTCTTTTAAGTCATGTTTGATATGTACAGCATTTTTAGAACAAATGAAGGCAACATATTATTATGCTATAAAATGGAACTATGTGCCTGCAAAATGCATAATAGCCCCCTTTAGCCATGCTTCTTCCCTTCATTTTAATGTCAACGTAAATAGGGCACAGACATCCAGTAGTGTTTGCTCACCACATACACCAACCATGTGTAGATAAACAGTGACCCATCCAGAAATCTTTAAAAATAAAATCTAATATCAGCGATTTATTTCATTGATAACCAGGTAAAAATAAAATCAAATATTTGTGGCCAACAAGTGCTTTCTCTGTTATCAGACTTATAAGCTTTCTTTGATGTGATGGGTTTTTTTTTTATGATCAAACACCTATTTTAATCAGACCAAATGACATAACTCCAAAAAACTAATTTTCTTTTAGTGGGTTTGCAACCCAAAACCTTCAGACAGCATAACAACTACTCAACTCACTGAGCCACAGTTGCTTCCAAATAAAGACAGAAAAAAGAGCAAGCTGTATCTGAACAGAAGGAAGCAAAACACAAGCAAGCTACAAAGAAATCCAGTGACCTAAAATACCGAGTAAAGCAATGACCGAAAACAATAACCAGAACACAAAACTCAGACGAACTGTGAACTTAACATCTGCATCTTGAACCTGAATCTATGGTAAAGTGCTGTTCACTTTACAGCACAAAGAGCAGAGAATTGTCCACAGAATATTAATTAAGCTTGGGAAGGGATTTGTTTGCCAGTTTGGGGAAGCCTCTCTTCCCGACGCTTTGAGCCGACTGAATTAACACACTTTGTGAGCTGCCCATTGAGACGCACACGGACAAAATGCCCGGCCATTCAGCCTGGCTAAGCCGTTTCTTTGTTTCTGTCCGACTTCCCTTTCCTCGCTCTTTCTTCCTCTGCCTTTTACCATCATAGCTTCAGTTTGTGCAAGCTGTTGGCTGGTAACAGAGGTAGCAACAAGGATAATAGGTGGGCAGTAGTTTTCTTCATGCATTATTTTTACTGAACTAAAAATAACTCAATACGTGCTGAGCACCCAGTTATTTCATAAGCCCAGTTTTGAACCTATCTGTTTGTTTTTTCTCCTTCACATTTCAACGGCTTCATCACTTTCGTTGTTCACTGCTAAATTTCATGCTCTTAGATTTCAGACAGACTTTCTGCTGTTAAAAGGGATCACAGTGCGTGGCTTTGCCCTAAATACTGCCTTCACCCGTCTGGGGAGCAGCTTAGAGGGGATGTGGAAGTTGTCAAAGTGCTCGCAGGATCCCCAGGCGCTTTGGCCTACTTTACACCTCGCAGAACGACCCAAACAGAAAACGCATCAGAGACGTCACATCGAGAATACTTGCATAAAAAAAGAGAGCAAGATGACAATGTTTTTGCCATTAGTCGCTCCCACGCTTGCAAAAACTTTAAATCACTGCTAGAAGTCAGACTCTCTTGTGTTTGTTAGTAGTAGACTGTTCGTTCATTATGAAAAAAGCCGTCGTATATGAGAACGGCATTCCATAATGTACATTGTATTAATAAAAAAAACAACAACACACGTTTGTGTCAGAAAGCACAAATATAAATTTAAAGACAGCGTCACTTTATACAGCATGAAAAATTTCCTCCTTTGTTTCAGTTGTTGTATTGCAAAATTAATACGAAAATGCAAAAAAGTAGATTATTTTTGTTTAATTTATAGGCAAAACTGAGAAAAAGAGAGGTGACGACATATTTACGTATTTGTAAACCACTGTACGACGGCAACAAGACACATTTTCTTCTTCACTTTTTTCATAAAAGCAGAGAGTCTGTTGTTCTACAAGAATCCTAATTTCCAGCTTGAACACGAGTTAATTAGAATCTGTGAAAAAAATAAAACTATGACAGAAACTATGACAGATAATTAATCCTGAACTAATATATTTTTCAGTCATAATGAAATGAGTGGATAGCTCATCTTGTAAGGACAATGTTAGCAGGATGGGACAAAAATTTTCCAAAAGCTTGTTTAGTCTAGGAGGCCCAACGTGATCGGTCAGACATCATAAATATGTGTACACTGGGGTAAAGTTGGTAAACAATTTTATAAGACAATATAAGAAGAGTTTTAAAACACCTTATGTCCACTCGTGTGAAAACAACTTAAACAAGTTGTAGTTTTTTTCAAGTATGCAAAATTTTCATTGTAATGTTGTTCATGTTTTATATCAATGCCATTTTCTCAGTTGAACATCTTCCATGTAACCTGGCTAAGTGTTAGTTGAAGCCAGTGGTGGAGAAAGTACTCAAAAACTGTACTTAAGTAAAAGTACAAGTACACAGACAAAAATGTACTCTCGTAAAAGTACCACATTAACATTTTTACTTGAGTGAAAGTAAAAAAGTACTGGCTTTTAAAAATACTTAAGTATTAAATGTCAAAGTACTTGCTGAATGCATTAATCGCTAATACAACATCATTAAGTGAACCTATCGTATTTAATTTTAATACTTCAGAAATGTGCCATTTTAATTAACAATAAAACAGATAAAGCGTGTTGTTATTGTGTTTACTCTCTAAACATAGTTTAGGCTTAGTTATGTGATTCTACGCATCATAATTTCAGGGATGGAAACATCTTGTCTCCTGTCCCACCATAGCATGAACTTCACTTTTTTTTGCCACTAATGGCATTTATTTTGAAAGAAACCCAACAGA
>CAEGAE010001510.1:0-41817 GCA_903067095.1 Girardinus metallicus
TTACCTGTCCGGATCACTATGAGAAGATTTACAAAAAACAGAAATACAAAATACAGCGGTCCTAATTCAAACCTCAGACTGAAGATCTTTCGGCCTCCAAGCCTCTTAAACTAGCTCTTTTAAATACCAGATCTCTCTGTGCTAAAGCTCAATTAATCAATGACTTCATCACTGAGCATAATATTGATGTTATATTTCTGACTGAAACATGGTTGAATGACAATAATGAACCAGCTGTACTAATTGAATCAGCGCCTCCTAACTACAATTTTTTAAGTGAGAATAGAAAACATAAAAAAAAAGAGGAGGCGTGGCTTCAATATTTAAAAATACCATAAATTGTAGTAAAATCTCTTTGGGTAATTTCACGTCTTTTGAGTATCTTGGAATTGAGGCAAAAGGCCACAAATGAACTTTGACACTAACTTTATACAAAACTCCAACATATGTGGAAAATTTCTTTACTGACTTGAATGAGCTTCTATCTCTCGTATGATAGATAATTTATTTCAGACAGACATTTCACCGACAAAAAAATTATAATAATAAGTCTTAAAGTCTTTCATGTTTCTAAGTGTGAATACAATACCTTACTATCAAATTTACATACTCAATACATATAAATACAACACTTACCCGGTGACTGTGAGTCTGAAAAGGAGTATGATGAAGTTTAACTTATATAATCACACCCCTTTTCCCTTAATTAATTCATAGCATAAATAGTCTTCCTATCTCCAGTATCCTTTCCAAAAAAATTTAATAAAACAATAATAATAATTAATAATAATAATAATTCCTGAACCAAATGAAAGAATACATATACACATATATATAAATATGTATATACACAAATATATATACACACATAGGCATCTACCTGCATATATACAAAAATATTATATACCTATTTACACACACATACACAAGCCTAAACCCAATTGCCCAAGTCATCCACAGTGCTGTAATTCCCAGCCAAATTCATCACCCCTGTTCATCCTTATACTTTTGAATTGTAACCATTTTGAATCTTTTCTTAAAATGGTGACTGTGGAGAGAGTGACTGCTATATAAGTCATTCCTAACTCATCAGTCGTCATGTGGATTTAGATCCTGGTCCTGAGCAGTCCTGGTATTTAGTCGTAGTCCTAAACTTTGAACTTTGGAGTTCTTTGGTCTACAAATCTAAAAGGTATAAGCTGAGATTGATTATTGTTTTTTTTTTTTGTTCATTACAACAGGACTGAATGGAGCAACCGAAAACTAGCTTACGCAAATAGATAGCTGCTAGCCTGTTAGCCGGACAGTTTAGAACCCTGCATGATGTCTGTCCATACTGTTTATTTGATCTTGTTCATTTCCTCTTGTGTTGTGGTGAAACAGAAAATGGCTGGAAGGAAGAAGACCCTTAAAGGACTTTAATCCAGACAGTTGAACATTTTAGTGGCTTTGAAACCATAACCCTTTTCTATCTGTAAGCAGCCCAGGCGTATGAAGGCTCGGGGACGTTGTCCTTACACTCCCTTTACATGGGTTAGACTGAAATGAAAGCGTAGCATGTATCTGCTGCAAACAAAAAGTGATTAATTTTTCAAAGTGGGTTTTCTGAATGCAGTCCACCTTTGCCGACTTTATCAGTGTCACAGAGAGAAATTCAAGATGAAGCCTCTTACCATCTCATATTCTAATATTTCAAAGTGAGAGTGTGTGTGTTGCTAACATTAACCAGTCAGCCTGCTGGCGAGGCTCGCTCTTTCTGTCAAAGTAACGCTTTGATCACACTGGGACTTATCTACCAGTTCTCATCCACTCCTGTCTCTTTCTCTCTCTCTTGTTCTCTCTCATCCCTCCATCCCTCCTGTATTTCTTCTAGTTTTTTCCCCGCTCCCCTCCGCTCCCATCTGTGCTCATCCTTGGTGTGACGTGGATGAACCCAGCAATATGTTCCCAGAAACAAGCCTGGCTGCAGCACAGATGCATTGCAAGCCAGTCTCCCTCATGAATATGCAATGTGACGTAAACACTAATAGAGACATGCTGCGTTGTCATTAAACACGTTTGCTAAATTAGCCAGACGCTAAACGGGCGTAAATTACAGACGTCTCTTTTCTTGTCTCATAAGTACGAATGAACCAGCCTCCTTCTCTAAAACTTCCCTGTGACTCACAGGTTCAGCTTGGTGAATACACTGCAGATGTGTTATCCTTAATCCGCGCGCCTTCATACACTTCTTACGCACATGTACACACACAACTCCTGTAAATATGAGTGTTTTCTTACCTTCAGGACAGAGTTTCACAGCAAGCTTGACCTCTTTACAATAATAACTTCTTCTTTTGCTTCCAACTGTCTCATTCTGTTAGTTTCTTTCTCTCTCTTTGTGCATATGTCATTTTTTCTCCTTATTTATTTTTCTTATTCGTTTTTTCTATTATCTTTCCATTCTCTCCTCCCTCTCTCTAACCATGTGTTGTCAACCATGATACTAATCATGGGTAAAGGCTTTTCCTAGGAGCCTAAGCTTTCCTGTTGTACAAGTTTTGGACCCCCAGGAAACTGGATCCAGATCAGTTTTAATGTTCATTTTTATTTGACTTCTTATATCCATGCATATCTGGTCTCTATCTCTGTGTCCATTGGGTGAGAGGCGGGGTACGCTCTGGACGGGTCACCAGGCCATTGTTTAAAGTAAATATTGGATGTAATTAGGGGTGCAGTTTTCTGGCCGATCACCGATCTTTAAAAAGCCTGACCTGCCAATTCTGATTTCTTTTTTTTTTGTCTGAAAAGTTGCTAAATGCAGCATCAGTGTTGGTAAGTTGGCAAAAGTGTTGATTGTTATTAACCATGCACATGAATCAATCAGTCATGTTGATGTGTATGTGTATAGCACATTTCAGCAACAAGGCAGTTTGGTTTAGTTTCAAATTTGGTTTAGTTCCTATCTTAGGACACTTGAAATAAAATGGCTGACTAATTTGTCAGAGCACCTGTAGATGCAATTTGCCCCTCTGTTCCTTCCTTCTATTTGGCTGATTTGAATTCGCCTCATGCGTCACAGTCTGATTAGACTGTTCCTGTCGACCAGGCCACAGCAGTGACACGCCAGCACACCAGAATTATGCATTCTGTGTCTCTTTTAGTAAACCTCTGCACTTGAAAATATTTACTGAGAGGCTTTTTCTACAAATGGAGTTTGTTTAGGGAGCACGACAGCCCATGAAAAACTGAAAACCATAAATACTTGAGACCCCCTCTAAAAACGATTAAAGTTGTGGTTCAAACACCAAACATATTGTTAATATGGAAAGTCTTGGCTCCAACGTAGGAGCTACGGTGTTCCTAAATTCCACTCTTGGTGAACCGCTCATTTAACTTTCCAACTAACGGCAAGGTAATTGAACGGTGCTTCTGGATTGGCTGTTTTTACAGACACTAGCCAGTAGTGGGTCTTGGTACTTCAGCTTTCCAAGCTTAATTAAAAACAAAATCTTTGACAGTTTTGGGCTAATACTGACCCATATCTAGTTCTAAGTCAATAAAAAATTTTGTCTGGACAAACAGAGAAAACAATCCCAAAAGATTTAGGAAACCAAATTCCTTTTAATTAGGGAAGCAAACCTTTTTTTAGTTATAAATGCATATATAACTAAAGATATCTTTTGTCAAAACAGGTCTGTCTTGTAAATGACATCTTGGATCTCAATGAAACAACTTGTATAACAGAATGAGTTTATTTAAAACGACCAAAAAAAAAATCATGATAAATTCATTGTTGCTTTTATAATCTGAACACTAAACCAGGTTTTTGAGTATTTTGAACCGGACAGCTTTGGCCAACTTGGCAAAAAGTTCGGACATCTCCGGTGGCCTTGTTGGACAAAATAAATTGTACTGCTTTGTGAACAGCTTGACTGCTTCTATATTTCTCTGCCTGTCCCTGCATCTCAAACCCTGACCATGAGTCACAGGTTTATAGAGCATAATTCATACAAACTAACATCCCTTTTCTCATCTGGCTTGTCATCTTCCCTCTGAGCTTTTTGTCTGCAGCAGCTTGTGAAACGTAGCGCTTCTTTTGCGCTGAGAAATAAGCAGATATAGCTGCTTCCAGGACTGACTAATGACTCCACTGGTTTTTAATAGTACAGTGAGAGATTTAACAGGGCAGCCATGTACAAAATACACACAATAAGTAACAATCACAATTACAACCAAAGTTCATTCTGATTTTTAAACCATGAGAAGAACATCCACCAGTGACCCTCCTGACCCCACTAGGAACAAGGGTGTATAGAAAATGGATGGATGGAGGGATGGATGGATGGATGGATGGATGGATGGATGGATGGATGGATGGAGGGAGAAGAACATCCAAGGACATTTAGTAAAATGTCAAACAGACGTGGTATAGCCATTGTTTGTATGTTTGACCTCTGCTTCTTGGGGATTTTGATCCATCATTGGATCTTAATTAGTTTTTTTAAACATATTGCAGTAGTTAGTGAGAAATGCAGACACACACTCTGGTTAGGGCTTATTTTTAAAAGCAGTTCCCCTTTGAGTCATTTTACATTATGAGTTTTCGGTGCTTATTTAGAGTGACATCGGATTTGTCACCCTCATGTCTATTTTTATTGTGACGGTTACAAAAGCAAATTCAGTCAACATTGTTTATACTCTAGTGGCAAGGTTGAACAAACAAGGTCAGTGTTGGTGTGTGTGTGTGTGTGTTAGTGGCAGGGGGACTGAGGGGTCGTTGCATGTTGCTTTCATATGTAGTTCTAAAGCTGACCGTGCAAGGTCAGCATTAGAGTCTTTGTGCATTCCCGTCCACCTGAGTGTTAGCATCACCGGAGCTACAGATAAAAGTTATTCCAGGCAGCCTGTCGGCAGAAGTCCATATCATCCGAAAGGTGAGAAGGTGAACTCTAAGCTCTCTGTGAGTCAACATATGATGGCTACATGGCTGTTGCTTGATTTATCTGTACAAGAAGCAAATGTACCTCCAAAAGGGGAGGAAGGAGGAGGGTGAAAAGAAAAACAGTACAATGTTTCATAATTGAAATGCAAATAGGCAAAGAAAGCATTCGTGTGTTCTATGTACTCAAAAGATGAAGCTCTGAAGTTTCACGTCAAAATGTTTGGCCAAAACATTAACTGAGGTTCAGAGTCGTTGCTTGAAAAGTTAGAGGTTTCTTCAATGGCTGTCTTCTTCAAGTTCAGTTTGGGTGTCACATTGATTTACAGTTGATTTGTGCTTGTAGTTTTATGCTGTGAAATCTTCGTTGTACAACTGCTACTTTGTTAGAATGCATAAAACGAAGATAACTCAGTTGATATGAATAGTTAGCCTTGTCACTGAGTTTTACCATTAGAGAATCCAACTGTTCAACTAGAAAACCCAAATTTGCTGACTTAGAAAGCAGTTAAGTCAGGTACGACAGGATTTGTTGCTGCGCGCTTGCGCAGTGTGAAGGAAAGAGGAGACGAGCTGCACACGCAGGCTGCGAAGTGAGACAAATGTGATCGGTAACAAGAAACCGTGATCGGCGATCGCTGATCAGACACTTTTTCACGGAAATCTGCCGATTATGATCTATGGCCGATCGATCGGCACACAGCTAAAATATATTTACAATTAGTTATTTTAATCCAGGGACAGGTGATCTCAAAGGAACCGGAAGAATTAGTTTAATTATGTTATAGAGTTATATTGGTAGAGGGATGAAATTGTCCCGTTATGGGGTTGAATTTAAAGCAACCTAAGTGAAAAAGAAATTTGTATTAATGTTTGGGATTTCATGCATAAGGTGGGGAGACATATTTTCTTGGAGGTTCAAAGAGTCCTTCAGTAGATGCAGTGTTCAAAAACACTATTTTTTGTGGTATATTTTTCAGTAACCTGAGACCCCAAAATGTACCAAATCCAGAAAATCACTCAATTGTTCACATACGAAATTATTGATAGATCTACTTGAATATTAGTTATAATGATTATTGTCCAATATAGACAATCTAGTCAACCTGGACAACCTCTGCTTATCTTGGTCTTGTTATTGAATTCATAAAGTTTTGCAGAATATAACGCTTTCGGCTTGCATGCTACTGCTAGTTAGCTTGGTCTTGCAGCAAAACAATTAGCTTCATTCACTCTTCCCTCTTTTAATGTGCAACTAAAAACACAGTTAGACTACATGTGACTTCTTCACAGAAGTTGTGAGCATTAAGATATATGGAGCAAATCTTTACCACAAATGTGTGTTGGGGCCAAAATCCTTGAAAGTACATTCTTTTGAGAAACCAGTCATTTTTTGTTAACGTAAAGCAACTAGTAGAAAGATAGCTGGACGAATGATTGCCTAGATGGATGTTTTGACCTTTTTTTTAACATTAGAAAATAGCGCAGATGTTTTATTCACAGAACACACGCTGATATTTTATTCAACAACCCAATGTGCCAATCTTTAGGAGAGGTTTGGAGCAATAAGAGCTGAATCTCACCTGGTTTTCTTCTCAAAATGAAAAGAAAAAAGAAAATATATTGTTACCACATTTTGAGGGAAGAAAAAAAGATATATTTGATTTGTGAGAATTTCCATTTTCTATTTATATTTCAACTACCGTATTTTTCGGAGGTATTTATTCAAATGCCTCCAAAACTGAAAAATGTAGGTTGAGTTGCTTAAGGACACCTTCTTCCTGCCTCCTGATGTTGAACATTAAGAAATAAGATGCTATCTGTTTTTTTTTTTTTATGAAGTTTAAAAAATATTTCTATTCCTCTAAAGGAAGTAACATCTGGTCGTCATTCATCTCAGCTCCTATGGTTGCTCAGACCATTTGAAATTGAGACTACAGGCTTAGTGTGGTAAGAGATTGCAGTTCAAAAGAACAAAAGGCTCTCTGTGTCAACCTGGAGAAAGAGGGAGGGGAGCTGGCATGGCCATGTGGGGAACGAGGAGGGGGGTTATTATTAAGTAGTGACCGTGTCCGAGAACTGAGTCAGAATGCAGAGGACGGAGAGGGGACGGTTCGCAGGAGACGATGTCTTACCACAATGACTCTTGTGTCTTCCGCTTGTCAGGGATGTCGACGGTGTGTCAGTGGTTCCAGGGCAGGTTGGGTGATATGTGATGTAGAAGGGTAATTAGGGTCATTACACATGCATGATAAGTGCAGTGGTCTGCAACACTGTTGATCAATTTTCTTTTTCCTGTCTGCCTAGGTAAAGGCCACGATTTTGTAATGTAAGGAAGTGAGTATTTCAAAACCTTTCCACATATAATGTGACATTTATTCTATACAATTTTAACTACAAATCAAATCTGTTCGAAGATAGAAAAAAAAATTAAAAGTGAAAACCTGGTTCCATGAGAGTAAACAAACCTAGAGCTTCATAGACTTTGATACAAATTTACGTGAAGCCACTTCCGGTCTAGCCTGACCATTGTCTTCCTACACAGTTCCGCTCGATTGTAATTTCCCTTCAGTGGAATTTCTTAGACGTTACTTTGCCTAATCCTGCTAATTCTCATACAAGATACCAACATTTCTATATTTTTTTAGGTATTTTCAAATTAACAGCTAGTAATGGCAACCAAAAACACAAATGATAAGTCAGTCCTTTGTTGAAGCACAAAATCATTCTTAAGAAACCCTGGATCTAGTATGATGAGAGCCCTTTAATACTTTGCAACCTCACTTAAGAAAATGGCGTTAGTCTAAAGACGCAAATGTGGAAAAGTCTAGTTAATCAAAATAGACAATCAAAAAATACTTCTGTGTGGCTATTTCAGCTTGTCTATTCTTTACTGTCTCCTGAACAAAGTTGTTTATTTTCCAGCTCAATGTCACTGGAGAAATTTCTCATTATATGCAGGAAATATTTAGAAGTTATTTATGATGGTTTCGTTTTAACAGGACTCTGTGGACCTTTGAGAGAAAACACATTGTTGTGTTGATACAGAACAGCAATCTCAGCCCTGATTAAAAAGTAAATATTTGCTAAGAAACTTAAAAAAAAATCAGTTTTTTAAGACAAACATGGGAAATTTTGTTCTAACACCATTTAATCCAGTAAAAGTTTTAATTTCTTTCAAAGCCGATTTCCAGCTCTAATGCTGCAAAACTCATTCAAGCTTCCTGTTTAATTTTTTTTTCCCTACATCCTAATCACCTCTACCCTGAACAGCTAACCTCAAAAAACCTAAAGTAACTTTTTGTCCTCTGAGGGTGGGCTTTACATGTTTAATGATACCCCTTCCAGCTTTAAAGTCAAATCCATGTTCCCTTAAAATCAAACCCATGTTCGCACTTTATCATTATGAATAAAATCTGCCTCAAAGCTTAAAAACGGCTAATGGCTGCCAGATGAGCGGATCATGACCTGCCTTTAAGCCAGAATGTTCGTCCCGTAAGGTCTCCACGGGCTAATTTGAAAGTAAACAGTGACCCCCCCCTCGGAGATAAATGGGCTTGGGGGTGATGGGTGAGGGTTGGGGTGCATCCCTGGCTGAAGGCGGCTCTTTAAAGGCTTAGCGGCATCCGCTAAGACCTTACGTTCTGCCTCTTGCCTCTTCAATAGAGCAGAGCTAATCTGGGTGTGCTTAGGCCAGCTCCTCTCGTCTCTTGGACGATTGTCTACCTCTGTAAATGTGAGACACTCGGCGTTTCGCTCAAGGACACTCTGACGGGGACAAGATGCCGTCCTTTGAGTCAGAGCATCGTCTGTCCAACCGCTTGGCCAGAGCCGTCTTTTACTCCACAGAGTTCTCCAATCGACTGTCTTTTATAGTCCTGTATGCAGGTGTAGCTTAAGTGTGAGGCTCAACTGAAATACACGTTGAGCCTTTAAAAGATGTAAAGACAGCAGCTATGTTGGCGCTGTGTGTCCTTGGGTTTGAAGTAAGAACAGCAGGAACCATAAGATTTCTGAAGAATAAACACTGGCTCTTGGAAGTGAGCAGATCCCTCTCTATCGCCCCATCTCTTGCCTCTCCGGGTCCCCAGGGTCTCGGTGTCAGCTGCTTGCACAATAGGACAGCTGTTTCCAGATCAGCCAGAGATCTACATGCCCCTGGGGGTTGGATTAGGCCAATTAGTAGCTGTCCATCACCGTGACATATCATGGACAGCTAAATCAATACTTGAATGGACAGAAGGAGCAAAGGGTATGGAAGAGGGTGGTTGTGAGCACATGGGTGGAGGCTGGATATGAGTAGGACAAGTGAAGTGTATGTTTAAAACCAAAAGTTTACATACACCAAACTAAAAGACACAAACACCTTGTTTTTTGTCACCGTCTAAAGTTAGAAAACCAAACTTTTCTTGTTTGTTATCTCCATTTGCTAAATGCCACAATGAGAGAGAGAATATGCCAAAGATTTAATTATTAAAGTCTTCACAATCAGAAGTTTACATACGGTATCTCTTTAAGCAATGAGGGAAAGCCTAATGATGATGTCATGTCTTTAGGAACTTCTTATGGGTTAACTGACACATATGAGTTAATTGGATCTATAAGCATGTGTAGACAGTACGGGAATACGGCTCTGGAAGGAGATGGGCTTTGTGTCCCAAATGTTCAAATCAAATCCAGAACAATGCACATAAGGACAAAGATCTTCATTTTTGGAGACACGTCTTGAGGTCTAATGAAACTAAAGTTTGTTTTCCTCCCAGTTTGGCGGAAAAACTGGGATGCTCGTACCATTTGTAAAGTAGTTGGGTGAGGGGGAATTCATGAAACAGATAGCATCATGAGGAATGAATATTATGTGGGAATATTGAAGCAACATCTAAAAAGCAAATTGGTCTTCCAAATAGACAATAACCGCAAGGACACCCCAAAGTGGGCAGAGAATGGCTTAAGAACACCAAAGTCAATGTTTTAGCATGACCATCACGAGGTCCTGATCTCAGTCTGAGACTGAGTTCCACCAGTTCTGTGCCAGAACTCTAAGAAACTATGGCAAGACGTTTGTAGAAGGAAACCCAAAAGATCTGACCCAAGTCTTACTGTTTAGAGACTATGCTACCAAATACTGAGAAATGTATCAACATACAGTTTGATGACATTAATAAAGAAATCTGACATATTCTTTCTCTCATCACTGTGGAAAACTAATTAATTAGCAAAAGGAATTTTTTTTTTGCTAATTCTAATTAATCTGTAAGAAGAAACATTTGGTCTGATTATATGGCAGACAGTAAGAAAAAGGAAGGTGAACGCAATCACTTAAAATTCCAGACTATTCAGAGATGATACAACACACACTTTTGGTGCCATGTGACAAGATTAAGGGCTTGAATGATTTTTTAAAGTCGATAGAGACAGAGTAATACCTTAATACACCTTTGTCTTACTCATGAACCTTGAGAGACGATAAAAATGAAAAGGTGTGCAAATAATCGCCCCCTCTCCCTTTGTCAGTCATTTCTCTCTGGTTCCCATCTGCTTTGGCTTTACATATTAAGGATTCGTGCTCAGCTTTCCCTAAGAGGTTTGCAGGAGACATAGACTGGGTTTATAAAGTTTTGGGGACATCGGCAGACTTTATCTGCTTCTGACAGTTAAAAGGAGGAGGAACAAACACACACCGGCAGAGAATCAATAAGATTCAGAGAGAGAGTGACGGAGGGGGGATTAGCACCCTGGTGGCTATGGAGACAGGGAGAGGAGGTGGTAAATAGGAAAAATTGGGGCTCCAGATGGCTAATAAAGAAAATATTCACGCAAGAAAGATATTGTTTTTTTTTAAACGTGGCTGCGTCAATTAAACCGAATGAGATCGGTATGAATTCAGCAGAGTGGGGAAAGGAACATCCGTCACATTCCGTATATCAGGGCTATGATTGTGAATGCTCTCCCTCTTCCAAAAGCTTCTGCTCCTTTTAAAGTTTTCAGCCGATTGAGCTAAAAGTCAAAGGACCAGCATTGACGCGAATAGAGGGGTGGAAGTGAAGGATAAAGCAACGTGGAGTGAGAAAGCAAATAAATTGTTCGCACAAAGGAAGAAAAGAGCAACAGAAAGAAAAGATGAGTTTTTTTTTATTAAATTCTTTAATGGAAGAGGATAAAGAGGGGGCTCTGTAAAAGGAATAAAAGGCCAGATGAGTGAAGAAGAAGAAAAGCGAGCTGGAAGAGAAGAAGGAGAGGATGTTGTTGTTTGAATGTGAAGCTTGGAACATCTGGCGTCACTCTCCAAACTTCTTTGGCCTTTTGAATTTGAATGTGTTTGTAGAGGATACGATGGGAGAGCGGGTGAAGGGGGGGGTCGTTAGTCTGAAGCTGTAACACACCCCGCCACCAGGCCTGCCACACTCGCTTACGTACGCCTCGGTGGATACGAGAAGCGAGATTGAAGGTTTGAGAGAGGACAGAGAGGAAAAAGCCAAAATAAAAAAGATGCAGGAAGGAGAGCGACAGATGGACGGGAGAGATGATGTTGGAAAAGCATGCGGAGAAGAGATTTGTTTGTGATTGATTTACTTTGCTCTCCGTCATGGAGGGCGTTGCAGATTTTTGCTCTCTCTGGGGCAGGGTGTCTTGTCTTATTTTTTTTTCCCATTTCGTTCATTTGCCGGCTCGCAGTTGACACAAATCGCAGTTTTCCTTTCTGACTGCACCCCTCGTGACCTCCAGCTATTCATAGAATGCTCTGACAAACATGATTAGCTCCCCACATGTTTTAACATTCATTCTACATTATGATCTGTATATCTATTTTTGGCCCTTTAGTCATGTTTTTTTTTTTTCTTATCGTTTTCACATATAACCAGGAAGATGTCAAATTCAGAAGAAATTATGAAATGATCTCATTTTGGAAAGTCCTTGTGAGTCAACCTTGTACTTAAACTCCTTGTAAAGACACATGTCTACTGAATGTCTGGTTTAAAAAGATTTTATTTGGTTTTATAAGATTTTCACTCAGGAATGTTTGAATATTTTATCTCGTCCCATCGGTTGAAGCATTTTATTCTTTTTTGATTGAAAAAGACTTTTGTAGTAAGGCTGTGTCTCAATGGTCTTCTGGTTTTGACTCTGGGTGACAAAAGCTGACAACTTTGTCAGAATTGTTGCTTCGGATAATTCCTCCATTTTTGGTTTTATAAGATCACCAAGAAATGCTACCAATTCAAATATGTGATTAAAGGCAATTGCTGTTCTGAAGAGAACTACTCCAAAATGGGTGTTTCGAGCAATGTGACATTCAGTCACAGTCATGCAGTTGTCCTAAAAAGATTGTGAAAAACAAGTACCTTTACCTTTATCATCACCTTCATCATTATCAGAATAACTGCCAAAAAGTACATTAGGTCCACAAGACCTAGCCCTGGTGTTGCTGTTGACTCTTTGTAACTATGTCACATAATCAGGTTGGGACAGAATGTCGGACGTTAGAGACAAAGGTGTTGAACGGAGCAGACCTAAAGGCATGCAAATGTCTAGATGATTACTATTTTTTTTGTAAATGATAGGCTAGGGCTGTTGTAAACAAATATTTTAGTAATCGAGTAATCTATCGATTATTCTGACGATTAATCAAGTAATTGGATAAAAAAAATTATAAAATAAAATATTGGTAAATCTGGTGTTACTATCTGATATCAGTCCAACTTTTCATTTTTGAGCTTCCCTAACAGTTAATTTTCTGTAGTTTAGAAAACTAACCTGTAACAATAATAGCTCACTTTCTAAGTTGACCTGAAGAAAAATTACACAAAAATCTGTATTTATATTCAATTTAATAATAAATAGGGAGGCTCACAAATACGCTTATAAAAAATGTCCATACTCCAGCTTTCAGTTTATGTATTCAACTTCAGTCAGTTTAATAGAAGAAGTCTCACGATATGACGATATGAAATTTATTGTGCGGTTCGTCCGTAAAGCTGCACTTACACTGTAAGCATCAACTACTCATCCGCTCACCTGTATAAATACTCCTGCATCGCTCTTCTCACCGTTCGCTTTCAACCAGCAGCTTCCAGAGGAGAAAGGCTGCCGTATTCCAGGCATTGCGCCAGTCATTTTTAGGATGCCTAATTTTCCCAAAAAAACGATGAAAACCCGGGCATTATTATCAATCAATAAAATCCCCACAGGCCTAACTTGAAAATTGGACGTTATTGTCAACAACTCGGTGGCGGAAGTCAGAGCTCCGCACAACGCAAGTAATGTTCCGGCCGGAACACGGTGCACTAAATAATAAAACATAAATTAATGAAGCTTCGAGGCAGGTACATTTTCCTTGAGGAATTTTAATAATCGAGGCACTTGAATCATTGGAGGAATCGTTTCAGCTCTATAGTAGGCTACCTGACGGTGGGGCATTTCCTCCATGATTACTAATAATTAGACCCATACCTACGCTATAATGGAACATTTGATTACCTAATCTTGCTTACTTGTGAATGTTAATCTACTTGTCTTGTAAAAAGTGTTTGTTGCAAATCCGTGGATACACCGAGGACTGATGGTCCTTACACCTGACACCTGCTATCCATGACCGTCTTCTTTCCTCATCAAAGAAATACTATAAAATAACAAGTTTGGTATGCATATGTCTTTGTAGCCAACTGCTCAGCACCCTATGACAATTTTTACAGATAAATCAACTTTATAGAAATGATATTAGGATACCAACTGTATGTTTTTTGATGCGCACATAGGTTGTTTTGGCATCCGTCTGTTCTGAAGAATGTGCAAAGGGTCAGTAGTGGTTGGTATGACTAGATAAGCTTTTCATGGATTCAATCCATTTACCATTTGTGGTCATTTGGCTTGAAACTTCCAGTGGCTGCATCTGTATTTTTTCTTCCACCCCATCATCTTTCATCTGTCTCTCCCTTCAGCCCCTCTCAGCGATCTTCTTTATGTCATGTGTCTCTAAAAGTGTCTGCTGTCTGCTCTTTATGATCTTAACAAACACATTTTCTGCCTGTTTTAACCCTTAAGGAAGCGCTGAATTATTCATTGGGTTGTGCTGCCACCGCTGTTGCTGATGGGTCAGTCACAAAGCCATAGATTTGTAAATGAGGGTAATCCACCTTTAGTCTATGCACATGTGCCCAGGAAAGGGGGGGGGCAAGAGGAGTTTGCATTTGCTTGCAGAAATGCAGCTTCAAAACTGATCAGAATTTTGAACGCAGATGAAATTTGCATTTTGGCATGCATAGAGCAGAGACTCTGGTGCAGGAAATGATTGAAAGTCAATGGAGAGACAGTCAAAGTGTTTTATATTTGTGTGTGTATTATTGTGTGTTTAGATGGGGTCAGGCTCTCCGGTTCGAAGACAAGAAGTGTTTTGTTCTACAAGAATTTTGTGTGTGCGTGCGTGTGTGTGTGTTTTAGCTGTCGAGAGCTGAGTGCTGCCAGGATTTGTGGCTGTGCTACCACAATGACCCTTTCATCCGAAGAAACCTCTGATTGTGTGTTTGTGTGTGTCTCTGTGTGGCCCTGAATGTCTGCGTGTGTGTATGTGTGAGAGAGTGATTTTCAGACCTCTTTTTTTTTTTTTTCTTTGAGACCCAATTTCTTTATCTGTCCGGAACAATAAAAAGATTGAAGCCCAAAGGCACACACACACACGCACACGCACGCCCACACAAAACAAACAGAGGACAGACAGCAGGAAGATAAGCAGACAGACAGAAACATAGCTTACCCAAACAGAGGTGTATAATTCAGGTCACCGGCATTGGCCTTTAATGACAATCGTTCAGTACAGAAAAAATTGCATTGTCTTGTCTTTAACACTGATGTCCTGACCTGGAAACACTCCAGTGGAAAACCGGAGGTACACCGATCAGAGAGTTGTGGCTGATCAAGGTTTACAGTTTCTGAAAACCTTGACCTGGAAGAGGTCGGACCAGGATATATTAGATTAAAAGATGATTTTGAAATGAGGTTCTCGGAAGCCAATTTGAGGAATAGTTCTCTTACCTGTAGCAGGAAGATGTCCAATCACAATGAACTTGTAAGAAAAGTAAATAAATAGTGAGTTTGATCAAAGCTAATTAGAAATTATTTAGCTAACTTGGGGGATTAATTGTTTCCTGATTCCATGGAGAAATTCACCATCTGAGACGGAGCTGGACAACTCAAAGTTCCAAAATCAAGACGTTTACTGGAACTAGAGCGACTGAAAATTCACAGCTGGTGAATGAAGCCGACGGCTTAACAAAAGAACCTAGTTTGGCTAAAACAAAACCGCTTCAAACTTAAAAGTCTTGGGTGAAATTATAGGGTTTTTAATATCAACTAGCACTGTATTTTATCTGTCTGACATAATGATGGGTTGAGTAAAAAAAAGGTTGAAGCCAATTCCCAATTTAACTTCGTATCTAATATATACTTACAGCCATCTCTTTAAATTTGAAAACCCAAATCCATCAAAACAGAAATACTTTGCTGGGTTTGTAGCAACAGGTGCCCAAGGAGAGGAGAGGTGAGGGAAGCAGTGCAAACTGGAATTTGAGAAAAGCCTGAGGAGCCCTAAAGAAAGAAGCAAAGAAAACACTGGTTGGTTAGTGGCTTGTGGAGTAAAAGGAAAAGTGTCACTGAGTTCCACCTTAGAAGATAAAGTAGGGCTGACTTGATTTTAAGGAGATTTTCTGATGCACAGAGACATCTCTAGAATGTGGTAAAATGACTCGATTGCCAATATTAGCAGCATCCTGTAGAGATGAATGTGAGAGTCAAAGCGTCTGAGTCTCAGCAAATTAGTGAGGTAGATAAAAACTGTTTTAGATAAGAGCACATTAGTGCAAATTCAGGTGGAAATTGACAAGTAGGAGCTGAAAAGCTAGTAGAAAGTGGCGAAGCAGAGTTTTAGACAACAAAGATGAGTAAATGTGATAATACGCATTTTAAAATTTGAGGGAAAAGACGTTGTCCCCCTGGAAGCTCCAACAGCTTGTTTCCTCAATCATATCTTTTTGGGGAAAGAAATTGCAGGACTATTTAAGGTTCGACTGTAACAGCCGATCATATTCAGCATTTTCCAAACAGTTTGTGTTCTGAATATAAAAAAAAAAGGAAGCAAAAGAGGGAGAGGGCTAAAAATGGGGATGGAATGAGGAAAGAAAGAGTCTGCTGTGAAAATAAAGGAAGATGACAAAGAACAGAAATTAGAAACAAGGTTAAAGGAGAAGAGGGAAGTGAGGCCGGTGCAGCTTTGCTTTTTCACTCCTGCGTGGGTGTGTGTTTGTGAAGCCAGTTTCTAAGCTACAAATAGTTCTGCTGAGACAAACCCAGTCTGACAGCAATCACACACTCACACTGCCCACTTTGATGGCCTCCTTTCCTTTTTTTCTGCTCTCTCTTTCTTCCATCTTGGCCTCCTCAGACTCCTAATTTGATGAGTTTTCCACGGTTGGGGCCCCTGGTTCCTCGACATGCATGCAGTTTTGTGTGGTTCTGGCAACTCACCGAGCTATTTTTGGCGCTCTGCATTGGCTGTGCATGCTAAGCGAAGTCTGGGTTCAGTCCCTGCTCCTGTTACTCATGTTTCGTATATTTTTTTATACATATTTCCATCTCTTTTTCCACAGTGAGTCACCCCCCGTTTCTCCATTTTTTTTCTTCTTCTTTTGCAACTTCAACTAAACTCTAATGTGAACAACATGAAGAACAGAAATTCTTTGCTTGTTTTTAGTGGAAGATTAACTTTCTAAAGACGATAAAAAACATTTTCTTAAGTCTTTCATAAATACCTTTGAAAGCAAGGACATCTTAAAAGTGCTGAAAGACTGTTGTCTTTTTTTTTTTTTTCCCTGAAAAGAAAATCATTCAGCGGTTTAAGATTTAAGTAAATAAAAGATTATTTTTTTTTATTATTTCAGCTGTGAAATCCTTTTATTTGAATTTGCGTCGCCCATTCAGTGCCTCATCTGGATGCCAAATGCTAAATGAGAAATTCCTCTGTTAAGTGCAGTGCTCATGTTCATTTTAATTACTAGCAGGAAGGACACGCTATCATTCACCGCTGTGTCAAAGGAGCCGCACATTTGAAAAGTCAGCAAAACATTTGAGCTGAAAATACTTAAAGGGAAAAAAAAAACAGTAAAGCATCGTTCAGATACTTTATACGACTAATTTTGTAGCTTTTTCTCCCAGTTCGGTCTGTACTTCAGTAACTTTCAGGATAACTGGCTGTGTTGGTTTATTTTATGTAAAGGGAAGCACATATTTATAAGATTTTGTGATGCAAGTGTTCTTTTATAAAAGTCAACGGAGAGCAAGCAGGCACAGAGAGAACCAAGTCGGATAAAACGGGCAGCGTTGGTCCTGAGACGGAGAAGCGAATCCAGGCGGTTGGAGGACTAATGGTGTCTATAAACATGGCGCCTGCTCTGCACCACATGCCAGCTTGCAAAACATTTTCAGTCATTATTTCTGCAGTCACAGAAAAGTCTCAATTTTACTTCTTTAATCTCCTAGACAGCCACCATTCCATACTTTAGATTTGTTGTAACTTTGTTGTGATGTTGTTGACTTTGTTAACTGTCTTGTAAAATCTTAGGCTCATTTTATTCCTGACAGAAATGAGACAATTGAATAAAAAGTCATCGCTCTTATTAGAACTCTGACAAAAATAATTGACGCATTTATCGGCGTATAAAATCAAGACATGAAAGGGAGATTAAATCAAATCGGACCTAATTTTGGTCAAGCAGAAACGCAAGACTAGTTTGAAAAATAGCCTACGAGACAAAGAGAATCTGCTGATTACTTTCTTTAAATTTAAAAAGTTAAAAGTAGCTGAAGACTGTAAAAACAACAGAAGACTGAACTTTACATTTCTTTAAGCACTACTTCTTCACATGATTTTGTTTTTTAATAATAATCTTACTTATTTATGAAGGCATGGTGTGGTTCTGGCTGAGGGACCTTGTTATTGTTATACTGTGACAAATCGTCAAGGGCCTGAGGGAAAGAATTTATCACCACTTATTTTCAATTGTTTGTTTGGGGAAAAAAATACAAAAAATATTCTTATTATGTTATTCACTATAAGTGCTTTTTAGAAGAGGGTCGATTTAATTATCTTTCACTTGTAAACAGGCATCCTAAGACTAAGATGTAATAAAAGTTTTAGATGCAGTGTGGAAAAAAAATATATAATTTGAGAAAGTATTAAACATTTAACTCTCCGCAAATGAGCAAAGGAATAAGAAACTACTTAGTAGGTAAGGCATTAAAGAGTTTATTTAGGATTAAAGAAGCTTTTAAATGTTAAATGTAACTTCCTGAAACATTTAATGCAATTTCAGGTAGCCATTTGCTATGGTTACCTGAAACTATGACAAAAAAAAATTTGTTGTAGGACTTTAGTCGTAACCCTCCCGACCCCATTAAGGGACAGGGGTGAACAGAAAATGGATGGATGGATGGATGGATGGATGGATGGACTTTAGTCGTTTTAAAACATCTTCACCAACACATGGACTCCATGGATGCCATAGGTGTTGAAGCAGCATGCGCAGGTCTGATCGGGGTCAGTACAGTGTGGGTGGTCCAGCGTTGGACAGAACCGTCCTCCTGCTGCATGTTGGTGGAGGGTGGATGTCACAGACAATGCTGTAGATCAGTAAAGAGCTTTTTGTGTGTCACACAGACAGAGGGAGGAAAAGGGCATCACTCATTTGCAAAACAGTAAGCCGTGGTTAAAGACACACTCATTTTATTTTAATGGTGTGTTTACTGGAGCTGCATGGGGACTCAGGGGGGGGTGAAAGCACACACACCACACAGTAAATGGCTAACAAATGAGTAGACTGTTATGTAAATGCATATCCTTTCATAATGTTATATGTGCTGTTAGTTCCTGTTGGAAAGCAAGCAGCACGTTACACTGTTCTCTTTGTAATACAGACATTTCACTCGCAACCTTTAGAGTGTTAGCAACAAAGCAGAAGAAGAAGAAGCCAAAGGCTGTGCTCTGAAGCACATTAGAATACTCCGGAATGTTTGTCGGGAATAAAAAGAGACTTTACTGCCAGTTTAGATTCTGCGGTTCATGCGTTAAGACCAGGGCTGCGAGCCTCTCATGGTAGGATAACCTCTCAAACACATACCATGGTCTCACTGTATTAATAATTAAGTTTTATACAGAGTTTTGTAATGTGTTTTTTTTTTGTTTTTAAACAGGAAAGCACTAGCTATTCCTACTTGTTCTAAAAAAGTATGATATCTTTAAAAGTGTGTTGAACTTGTTTCTTACAGTTGGAATAAAGTTTAATTAGCTTTTGCTCTTGATGTAGTTTTGATACCATACTTTTTTTTAAACGTCTGTATATTTTAATGACACTTTTCATTATAAAATTAGCTACTGGATTGTATTAGAGGTAATGAGATATAATGTATGTTTACACATGTATTTTGAAGCCTTACTGTGTGACTTTGGGGTTTTCTGCAGGTGAAGGTTAGCATTGTTAGTGCAATTATGCCTCTGTTGTTATATATATTGAGTATTTTTGAAGAATAATTATTTGTTTTGTTTAGAAATGAAATTTGAGACGTCTCATGCACTCATGGCTCTTATTAGATCTGACCTTTCTTTTTCTTCTTAGACAGAAAAAAGTTTGAATGCTTGGCGTTGCACACAGATGTCATCATGGCGTCTTGCGCTCACAGGTAATGATGTCTCCCCTTTTATCTCTGGGTGTGTGACAGGAAAGCTCGACATGAGTGGGCTTGTTGAACATGCTGAAAATATGAAAAGTAAAGAAAACCGCTGAAGGAACGTGGTTGCTTGTGAGTGCGTGTGGGAGCGGAGAGGGAGCTGGAGGTCTGTCAGGCAAATGCCGCGTCCCTCAACGTCTTTACTGATAACCGCCAAGCTCCCAGTTTCTGTTCCTCTTATTTACATCTGCAAATACATCTTAGGTCCTAATTGAAAATAACTTTTTGGGCACAAAGTTAATTTATTTATCATTTAAAAAAAATAGGAGCCTTATTTTACTGCACTGTGTTGTCTTGTAAACATTTTGTGACAGTTGAAATCTCTGTGCGGGTTAGCAACAGCACGGGGGAAATTAGATAAAACGATTCTTGGTCTTTCAATCTAGCAGATAACAACAAACTTTAAAGTCTTAGCTGAGCCTGACCTCAAGTTGTTGGCTATTACTGAGCCTCCAAGCTGTCCCTTTGCTGGATTGATTAGAGTGGAAGAAAACTACCCGTAGCTCAGGCTCCTGTAGAGCTCAGTGAAGGCAGAGACAGCTCCAGCAACTTAGATGACTGGAGTTCCTTAAAAAACCAAGAGCGCTGAGCAAAATGTTGGGTTTCCAGCGAGATTCTGTGGGACTGGTAAAAAATTTGATGAATCAGGCTATCAACTTAATGATCGATTTTAAAAGCCTGTTCATCCAAACATGTTTGTCCAACAGAATCAGATTTTAGTTTTAATCCGGTGCAGAAAGACAGCGTCACGTCTGCAGAGGCTCTAACATTGCCGTTGGGATTCATTTTTCTGTTTCTGAAGAAATTTTGAGTGATATGACATTTTGTTACCCTGATACAATTTTCTTCCAGTTTTAAATTACTTATCAATCTGTCCCAGTGCCGATCTACTGGCCAGGACCTCCCCAGCTTCTCGGCCCTGTCTTCTCCTACTTTATCTTTCAGTGGATTTCTTTGTGGATCCCTGGAGGCTTTTTAAACCAGATCTGTGACAGATTCTGCTGTGTATGCATGAAGCTGTAGTATTTCCAGTAGTGATGACAGGCAGATGGGATTACTGAGCCACACACACATCTCTCCAAGCAATGCGGGCAAGCTTATCTGTACGTGTGTCGGGCCACACGATCAACTGACCCACACGCCACAAGTAACGTCTATGTCCAAGCAGAGTGGTCATAACTCAAAGTTGTTTTCTATTGGACTTCATTAGATATTTTTGTTTAAGTTACTGAATTTTCATGGCATTTCTTATTCAAAGTTCTCCACGTATTTCACCACCATTCGAGGCTATTGCAACCGATTTTATTAATATTATTTCTCAGCCATTTTGTTGTAGATGTACAACATTTAGGATCGTTGGGTCCTTTTGAATGACACATGAATGAATGAGCTCACATTCGTTCATTTCTAGAAGTACCAAAGTTCATAGTCATCTTACCGTGTGACAGCTGGTTTCAGGCGTTTTGGCTCCTATCCTGCATTTGGTTTCCATTAGCATAAGCTCCGTGTATTTAGGCTGAAACTTTGACGTGGTTCCAGAAGTCTTGAGGAACTTTGTTGCCACATGCCTTTTGGGAACGAATCTGGTAATGCTTCTGAATGAGCCATGCATGTCTGTTCTTTTTTAATATGTTTGCTTCTCTCTGCTGATGTATTTCCTCTTTTGCATAGTCTTAAGGTCTGTCTGTGCCCTTCAGGCTACAAATCCTGATTAGCCGAACACACTACAGATAATCAAGGAGCACCTGACTATTGTTATCCATCTTAAATTGTATAAACGCACGAAGATACACCACATTCTTCCAGTGAAAGCCTTGTAAAATTCCTAATGGAACTATTTTACGATGCATGTTACGACGGCGTATTGTGGCCATTGTAGATGGAATTATATGAGGAGTAAATTTCTGCCCAAAAAACTTCACAGAAATTCAAAAATGTTAAACTTTTGAAACTCAGAAATGTCAAAGGGTTTTTTCTCAGTGTCTGATTAATCTAAATTTTTTGGGGTTTCTTTCTAGTCAATTTTTGACTTTCCAAGTTCAGAGGTTTCCCTGTTTTTTTACAGAAAATATCTGAGATTAATCTTAAATTGTTTGATTTTTCTCTTTTTTCGAGATTAATCTTGAAATAGTTTTTTCCAAGCAAATTTTTCACTTCAAATTCAAAAAGTTGAGTTTTTTTCTCGAAATCTTCTGAGATTAATCTCAAATTCTTGGAAAATTATTCCTCTTTTTTTATCTGCAATGATTTAATACAGTTCCACAGCATTTCTACTCATTCCCATCAAAATAAAATCAGTTACATTGAGGTATACACAAAATCAAATCGAATCAAAATGCAATTCAATTGAATCCAGTTGACAATTTTTTTGCAGTGCACATTTTATCAAATGATCTAGTTTATGCGTTGTCACACATACTTATGATTTGTTGTAAAACTGTAAATTGAGAAACACTGGCATTAGTTCAGATCAAGACTTTTTTTCTCTCTGTCTCATTCAAGACAGAGTCAAATGAATACATTTGCTGAACACGTGCTGAATCATATGAATACATGTGCTGAATCATATAATACATGTGCTGAATCATATGAACACATGTGCTGAATCATATGAACACATGTGCTGAATCATATGAACACATGTGCTGAATCATATGAATACATGTGCTGAATCATATAATACATGTGCCTCAAAAAAAGCAGCTGCCTTTGCAAACAGGTCAGATCACCTTGATCACGGCCGTTCAGCAGCCCATTCCCTCACGCTGCCTCAAAGACTACAGTCCACGTTTTCCCACATGAACGCCCTGTAGGGCTGCCAATGCTCCATTATTTTTCTGAAGTGGCTTTTCAATTCCATGGCTAATGCTTGAGGGAGTCTGTATGGGGGTGTGTGTGTGTGTGTGTGGGGGGGGGGGGGGCGTGTGTGTGTGTGATTGTGTGATACAGGGCTGGGTGAGTGGATGTAGAGGGGTGCTTGACAAAGATTGTGACATAAACCATTTCTAGTGCTGCGCTGGTGTTTGAGCGGCGGCGTGTGAGAGACGGCGTGTGATTTCTGTTGACATTAGCACCTCAGTTCAGGTGAGTTTGGTGCAGGACACACAGAGGGATGAGGTCGTTTTTTTTTTAAGTGTAAAGAAGGAGCGAAAGCCATGAGATCCAGAGGGATTAAGCTCATATTATGTTCCCAGTGATTTCAAAACACCTTTTGGTTTTTTTTTCTCAGAAGAGCAGAACAACCTTTACTGTATTTAAGTTTTTTTTTTGTTTTTTTTTTTCAAAATTAGCTTCAGCAATGCTAGCTTACACTAGTGTTGCCACGCAGAGACTCCTCTCAATGCCCAGCGCTTTGACTATAGATGCTGGTCATTTTGCCCATGTTGCACCATCTGCATCCAAAACCTTTGCAAGTTTGAATGTGTCTCACCTTTTCAAATTTTCAAAATGGTGCTTGACATTTCATAGCAATCATGAAATAATTTGTAGATATTTCATACCAGCCCTGAGGAGATTTTGTAGCTGCACAGTAAATGTGGTCGCCAACCCAAAGCTACACTTTTAACCAAATATTTGTAATGAAAACACATAACGAATTAATCAAAATGAACACGTTAAAGTCCTGGCCATAGTGTATGTAAGTAGTTTTTTGTCCTTTTCGCGAATATGTACTAAACTAATATACTTTTAAGTTGTCCACATGTATAAAGCATCGATAAAGACATGGAACCGATAAAATAGATTAAATGGCACACAATGTTGGTAGGAAGAGATGAAATGAGAATATGTAGGTACAAAATAGAAGTACGAATTGACTCAGAGCTACACTACTCTCAATGTATTTTCTTTTTCAGATATTTGTTTCTTTGATGCTAAAAAAAAAATCTGTTTAAATTTTCTAAAAATCCAGATAAAGACACGTCTATACCTGTAACCCTGAGATCAGCTACCTCAAAACAATAATACAAACATCCTTAGCTTGTTCAAAGCAGTGCTTGGTGGAACAGTGTAGCGAAAGAACAAGGTGATCTGTGCAATTATGATCTGACAGAGGCTTGAGTTGCGTCTAAAGGTGAAACCACCTTGTAATTTTCTCAGCTTACAATATAAAACAGATACAAGTTAAATATATGAGCAAAACGACACCAGAAGTTGCACAGGCATTGATTGAGATTCTCCATCTGCTGATGTTTCATCATTCAAGCCACAGTTAAGAGTCTAATTGATTATGGTGACCCCTATTTTCTTACCGCAGTCTCTTTATTGATCCAGTCGGTGCTGCTGTTCACCTCTCTGCAAGTGATTTTCCCAGTCATTACTGCCAGGATGAGGACTCTTTCTGAGTGGTCCCTTAAAAACGACTATAATGCAGAATCTCTGTCAGCTCCTCAGAGATCCTTCAGAATACAACGGGTCGGTCTGAACACAAAAACCTGTTGGTGCAGCTTTTTTTTTTTTATTTTTAAATGTTTTTATCTAGGTTCGAAGTCAATTACAAATTGAACCCAAATCCATTTGGAAACCAATGCTAACGCAACAATATCGTTTGCTAATGGATGGCAGACGGGAGTCGCAGTAATCAATGACAAGTAACTGAGGAAATTTCTCTGACTGATAAAAAAAAAAAACACATTAAATGCCCACGTAATGCTCCCAGAAGGAAGAGTCTAATTTGAACATAATTTGGTATGGATTGGTAAAGGTTACCAATGGATGAGCGAGGATACCCACACACATTTGAATGGGAAGAGCACCGAAGGCAGACCACATCAAAATACAGCAGACCCCCGTATTCATAGGGATTCATTTCCACAGATGCCCATAATTTCTCCCTCTAAATATATCTTCCTATTTTAACCGATCAAACCGCAATAATACCTTAATTTGGATTAATACACGCATTTGAAACCTGATTGGCACAACTACAGAAGCTAATTAATCAATGAATTGTATAATAAATTAAAATGAGCTCGATGGCTTCCATTCTCATTAATGTTTTTTGAAGGGCAATTTTGCTTAGAGACCTCATGATGCTTTTTACTTATCTTGTTCGTAAATTTTATTTAATTTTTGAATGCTGTGTTTCATTTTGGATATTAGACCAAAATGAGACAAAACATTCTCACTCCACACTGTCTCCCACTTACAGTGTGGACACTCCCAAATCCCAAACAGTGCATGGACAGTGAGAGTAGAATATGCCCGAGTATGTGGTAGCTTTTAGTTTAGCATTTTCTCCATTGTCAATGAGCGTATCCGTAAATATCAATGAAGTTGAAAATATGATTAAATGTAGCTATTGTGATTTTTTTGTGTGACACAAATCTTGCTTCTTTATATGAAAATAATAAGTAGATTTATCGTCACTTTTATAATTTTCACAATAGTACCACAAAATTTCGTGATGAAAAAAAAGTCCATATCGTCCACCCCCACTTCATCCATCTTCATTCATTCTTAAGTGTTTCTATTTTATTTTGAAGGAGGGTATGATTTACCAAGAATGCACAACCTCTTGACAGTTTTTGAGGTAAGACATCCAGAGGACAGAAACTGGTTTCCAGTGATAAATACAGTAGATATTACATAGTGACTGATATCTGCATTAACGGGCTAATAATAGAACACAGCAAAAAGCTCACACCAGTGGCCGCGTCACACGTTCTGCTACTTTACCTTGGAATCAATTTCATGTCAGGTTACAGTACGGGTTCGCCCTCTGGCAGAGGTCATAACCGCTACCTGCTGACTGCGTCTCCTTTCCTAAATGAAAAGACTACATCATGTTACGTACAAATGCACACACACACAGCACATTGTATTACCTGAATCAGGACAGAGCTATTGCAGCCAATGCAAAGAAACTCAATAGGCTTTTAACATTCATTTAGCTGGGATAGCAGGACTTGCTAAGGCCATGCCAAGTAGATCTGATAGCACAACAGAGATGGATCTAGACTGACTTCACACTAAGGCGGGCTGACAGCAAAAGGAGAGGCAAATTAACTTAAGAGAAACTTGTAGAAAGACAAAGACGATGACAGGAACAATCAGCAAATGGTGCAAAAAGGTAGAATTGTCATCCCGCCCATTCACTAAGGTCAGGCATCTTGGCACACTTACACCCACAACAGGTCTGCATCATTTCCACGTCCTCCTGCTTTTGGCTTGCTATCATGTCATTTCTCTGCTCTTAACATGCTTACTTCCTCCTTTAAAGAGCTGGCACATCTTTTTTACAGTCGCTTCGGGTGGCACCGGCATCATCGCATAAATAAATCTGGAGCCACAGTGAAAACATTACTGGCGTGCGCTCACAGCACTTGTATTCGAAAGCAGTTTGAGAACATGCCAAATTCAATTTGGTGTGGAGTTTTACTGCCTGCCTTGGGGTTAGGAGGAGGAGAGTGAGGTGATGCTGGTGAGGGGGAGCTAAAGTGGAGAGACAGGTAAATGTACAGAGGAGATGAGAGTAAAACAAGAGAGATTAATGAATGACTGAGCTGTGCTGTTGGGAGAAGCTGAATGACGGAATAAAAATCCTCATATTGAATGGACCTTTTCAATTACTGCGAGTTCTCCAGATTAAGACATCAGAAAAGATTGCAGTGTTTCCGTTTCTGTTTAAATACAAATTTGAATGAGCTTGTCTTCTTCTCGTGTCAACCAATTAGAAAATTCACAAAATGCTGTTAAATTTAGGGTGCGTTCACACCAGCCCTGTTTAGTCCGCTTTAATCAAACTCTATTTTGTTTGCCTAGAAAGCACAGTTCATTTGGGGAGGTGTGAATGTGTAATCGAACTTATTAAGGTGACTAACAACCCGAGTACCAGTTCGGTTGAAGTGAACTCTGACTGCGTATGTGAATCTTTTGGAGAAGACCGCTGGATTTTGCACGCAGTAAACTAAGCATTCTGGGTAAATGCAACCCAAACAAACGAGCTAGAAATGGGTCGTGATCTTTTGCCAAAGAACAGAAAGAAATGCTACGACTGCTAAAATCTGATGCTGTCATTTTTGTTGACATTTTGTGAAGAAGTTGTGCTTGGTGTCTTTTTCAGAGGTTTTTATGTTGTTTCCTTCATTGTTTCTTGATGCAGCACCACCACAGGCAAGGAGGGGAACAGGCTTTTCAAATAGTTTGGTTCAGATGAAAATGTAACAAATGTTTCAGTGTCGGTCCCCAGTCGAACAGTCTACTGGACTATCTGGTGTGAAAACACCTTTACATAAATTGTAATTTAAAAAGACCAGTGTCCAGCTTCAGAATTTCTAATTTAATATGTGCTACAACTTTTTCTAAAACTTATAGAAAACTCAAGCCGGCTGTTTCTATAGTTGTAGAACTAATGCAATTTATAGAACATCTTTTTGGTACACTTGTGTCTATAATAACTTTGGGCATATACCGTATCATTTGGCATTATTGTAATTTTTTTTTATGATGATAGAAAATGTGTATTTATTAATAAATTCTAATTAAAAATCCCAAAAGTGTTTGTCATCTCCAAACTGACATTGTTTTATGAAGCCTGTTCAAGAGCCATATGAGTGTATGTTGGGCTGTGATCCTCACAGTCCGCGGATATCATAGGTGTTGAGACGCTACAGCTCAGAAAGACGTGGGCACATTGTATAAATGGAATCAAAAGAAAAGAGCCAGGAAAATGTGTGTCAATCTTCATCATCACAACATTCGGCAATGGCATCGCAGTTTCCATGTTTTCCTGATTTCCAGTAAGCTTAGTTTTTAGATAAGCCAACACATGGGGAAAGATACACACAGTGACAGCAGCTTAACTTTTTGCCCTATTTAAAAATGACAAAGTCAGCCGTTCACTGTAAGGCTTGTTGTTGGGATGGCCACTCGGCAGAAGCAATGAAAAAGTTTCCACTGTTTTTAAATATTTTGTCTGGGAGCTTGGCGAAAAAAAAAAGAATGGTGACAGAATGACGAACAGAATATATATTATTTATAAACACAGTGAAAATACCAAAACTGGCCGTTAGCCGCTAACTACGTTAAAGTTCTCATTTGGCTTAGAACTTCGAATGCTGTCTCAGTATTTCTAATGATTCATTTTTGTTACTGCTGATTGACTACACTCCCATGATAAGGAAGACTGTGGATGTTAGCTTCTCTGGTGATGCTAAGACGGTTTCCACTGGTCTTATTAATTCATATCAAGGCATATTTGGTTTTTGAGCTATTGAAATAGCCACTTTTGCTGGTTGTTAGAATCTGGATCTGTAAATAGTTGTGGATTTGAGATATTACGGCTACCTCCTGTAATTTATATGGTGCAGTTAAAATTTTTTTATATTTGTTTTCATAAATTGCATGGTATTTTCAATCTGTTCTGATTGTATCAGAATCTTCCACTTTTTTATTCTGCAATAATAAACTAATGTAGCTCACAAAAAATGCTAAGGCTAACAAATGTTTGTCCATTAGTCTTTCTTGCTTCTTAATAGTTGCACATCTTATTTTATTCATTTTCAACATGCATTCCTGGTATTCCTTACTGATTTATCAATGCCAGATGCTCTCAGGACTGCTGAATCAAACAGCTAAGTCATTGTAAGCCTTTCAAGCACCAGATGTACAGTAATGTTCATAGCAAGCTACTTATGAAATCTGCCCGCGTTCCACGAACCCAGCTTAGAACAGAAATCCATATAATGCTTTTCAGCAGCCCTCCGCTCTCCTCTCCCCAGTTGCCTTTTAGAGTTGTCATTGGAGAGTGACCTGCATTATCTATCCCTCGCTCGCTCTCCCCGGCTCTGTCTCTTTCTCTGACTGAATGGAGATTTAGATAAGAGAGCCTGAGCTGCATGAGAGCGGCTGCTGAATACCAAGAGACCGACTGTTAGAGGAAGAGGAAAGGCCAGAGCGGAGAGCGGGGAGCCGAGGGCAGATCCACACCGTGCTTCTGACTCATTCTGCCGCCGCACCGGCTCAGGTTATTCATCCGATCGCCGCGCCCGGTGTGGAGTGCGGCGTTGACTGTCATCCTGTCTGTCAAGAGGGAGCATCACCCTTCTCTGTCTAACATTTACATGCATGGAGAAATTATGCAAATACAATTACATATGAATGTGACAGCGCATTCACTCAGCTAAAGTTCACGTTCCACTCTCCCTGCAAATTGTTGTAGTTTGTTTATGCAGCAGAAAGTTAGTATTTCGCAGATTTGCACGCTCCATAACATGAATTGATATGGTTGGTTTAGGTGTGTGTGGGTCTGGAGTAATATCTGAAATGTTCCCAACTTCTTCCATTCATCCACTTTTTTTCTGTATCTGCCTAACCTTGCTGAGTATTATGTTCATTTTGTTCAAAGGCATACAGTTATCTTCAACTAAGACATAAATGAAACCAAATAAATTTAAAAAAAGTGATAAAAAACATAAATGTAAATAGACATGTTGCAACGTGACATCGCATGCTCATCATGGAGGACAAAAAACTGCTTGACAATGACTACCATTGGATTTTGCTGTCAAGTTGTGAATTTAATGAGCTAAATTGTAAATGTATGCGTGATGTAGAAAAGAAGAAGGAATACAGTGCTTTACTATTAACTGCCGATACTATGACAACTAGGTAACATGGTCAGGAAAAGTTTTAATTAACAAAAAATTAGCGAGTGAGAGGTAAGTCGGTCAGTTATGCTAGCTTGACGTTACAACCTTTACATGTTGATGTGGTCCAGAATTCTGTGTTCCGGTTCAGCAAAAAAAAGACGACCCACAAACCAACTCTCTGACAGGAGAACCAGGTGTTTAATTTAGCTAATCAACCACAGCCATTTTCAGATGATCACTTATTAATAACCGCAAAATAAACATAAAGCATGAAAACATAAAACTGTAACGTACTGAACGTTTTGTTTTTGGTGTGGGAAATGTTTTTTGGTAGTGAATCTTGATACTTTGGTGGAGTTGCTGTTAGTCAGTTGCTATGGCAACGGGTCTGCCGACACCCAGCTCGAGATAAAAGAGTGGTTTTGAGTCATTCTTCAACGGGTTTTTTGCGTTGTTTTTTTTTTCCCTTTGCTGTGGTAAACAGCACTAAGTTAACATTACCTACATATCCATATTTCTGTTTCTTAATGGAATTGTTCTACAATGTTGTTGTGGATGGCATGAAAATTTCTGGTAAAGGAGGCTTGTGTTTGAATCCTGGACCTTCTTCCTGTAAGGCAACCGCTGTTTAGCCCTGGACCCGACTTCTTTTATTTAGTAGATTTTTTTTCTGACTCATGTTTTTGTCTTCTTGTGTGTATGAGACTTCTTTTAGCTGTGTGCTTCTGCATACGACAGAGGCACTCATACACAGACCACCATTTCAAATGTCCCTGAGGTGATCGATGAGGTGGTGATGGAAATGTCATCTGGTGCTAATACATTTATCATCCAGCCCCATGAATTCCTCCTTTTGCTTTTCAATCATTTTTGCTTTTTTGCCACCAGACCATTTGAATGCAGTGATTCAGAGGACTGACTGCACTTTCCTCTGAGGAGGCTCACTGAGCGTGTAGGCATCCAGCCCTCTGACTAGACTCACTAATTAGTGGGCAAGACCGGGAAAGGCTAGTTTTTACATGAACCTCTGTGATGAGGGGGGTAAATTAATACCTGCATGGGCAATGTGCATCAAAAACAGCAATTATCACAAAGACAACAAACACTCATATACCCAAAGCATGAAAAAAGTACTATTTACCTGGCTATCAATAACATGGTGCCCGAGTCTCTAGTTGCAATAAGATCTCAAATAAATAGCATTCAAAAGATTGTTTTTCTCAACTTCTGGTTGAACTGAAACTATATGCAAGTTTGTGGTAAAATATAAGCTAACAAACAAACAAAAAATCCCAAAATACAGTGCTTTTGCATTTTTTTTTTAATTAAAATACATATTGTACAGAGGTTTCTACTTGGGGTATAAGCAAAAATCTCATGATAATAAACCACCCAGAGATTTCCTATCAGCCTGCATTTGTCTGACAAAGTGATAATCAGTTTCTGTTAGCATATAATTTTGTCTTACGTTAATACTATTAGCCTCCAGTATGAAGGCGAGTAGCCTAGCTTGGCATCCTGTGCTGACTTTGAGTTTGAAACACTATTTTGAAATAAGAAATGAAGCAGGTTTTTCAAACGTCTCCAGATGAATTATGACCTTTAAAACAAAGACACAATGAAACACTGACAGATAAAATTGGTCTATTAGCACTATGAGGATAAAACTGAGTAATTATTACTGTTCATAACAGCTAGCTCAACAGCTTCCCTTTTGAGGTACCGTTGACCCAGTTTTCACACGGGTTAGGGATCACAACCGATCTAAAATGTTTATAAGTGCCTATTTTATTTATTCAAACACCAAATGTACCTTAATATGCATTAATATGCACAGTGGAAACCGTATTACTACCACAGAAACTAACATCTACAGTCTTCCATGACAGTTATGGAGTATATTTGTATTCTGTGTTAACTTTACCTTCTTGTTCTTCTAGTTATCTTGCTGTATCTTATTGAATTGTGCAGCACTTGTGTCATAATTTATTGTTTTAATGTGTTATATAAATAAATTGACTTTAGGGTCAGCACCAGGGAAAATTAATTGCGGACCTGGATTAGCTTGTGTGCAAATACATGCTAATGTCAGCTAGCGTTGTGCGTAGCTATTTCAGCATCCCAAAACTGCATTTTCTTTCAAATATTCTAGATATCCTCTACAAAATGTTTGGAGTTACGGTCCAGAGAAAAATATGCAAACGGGTTACTCCACAAGTAGGTGGGGAGGTTCACTGTGAACTAAGGATAATCAACAGTTTTCCATGACTCTAGATTTTTCTACACCGGACAAAGTTTTTCTATGATTTTTAAGCCTTTATTCTTTTTCTTCCCCCAGCACATTAATTTAGAATAAATCAGCAATTCCCTGCATGATGTTTGAAAACTAATAAAACTATGCTTTTTACCAGTCAATCTGTTCTCCTACATTCCTCATCTATGGTCACGAACTCTGGGTAGTGGCCGAAAGAACGAGATTGCAGATACAAGTGGGAAGTCTGCCCTGCTGCCTCTACAACCAAACCCTGACGAAGTGGAAGATAATAAATGGGATAACACTTTGGTTTATAGTGGAATTAGTTTGAACTATATGTCAATGTTTGTCTAACAATCTAGACTGAAATTTGAGGTCAACAATCAACCTGCTTTCACTCTACATTTAACACTCTCTCTGCCCAGCAGCCTTTCGGGGTCTATCACAGGGAATGGAAGTGATTAGCTGATTGTAAATGATCATTACAGTACTGTATAAAGCAGTCTTTGCATACACTATATGTTCCATCTATAATCATAATCACAAGTTAAGAAGGTTTGACTTTCGAGGCGCAGAGCCTGACTGCAATTTTCCAGCCTTTGAATGGCTGCCCAGTTCTCTGTTTGAAGGACTTTCTAATTACCGGCTAGCAGCACATAAAAATGGAAATCATAAGGAAAGCGATCATTTCTGGGTTATTATTCCTGGCACTAAGACGACTTTTCTTCCCTTAAATGTATAATTGATAGACATTATACATCTGTCATATGGTGTCAGTGTCAGTTACGTTTGGATTTGAAAGGAGTGTTTTTCAAGTCACATTTTAAGTTGGCTGATGGTTTTAAATGCTAGAAGCAGACTTTAAAGGGTAATATCAGATTGTGTTACGATAAAGTTGTAAGAGTTCATTATATATTCATGCGCGTACGTATTCTGTAGCGGCTGAGCGGCTCTGTGAGTAAGAGACCATGTCATGAAGTAAACGATCTAGATGAAAATCATCGACAAGTGAGAAAAGTCATAAGTGAGCGTGCGCATACACACACACACAAGTGGATCAGCCAGGCAGAAATGAATATGTAAAACAGATATTTATTGTCTGTTCTGCCTTCGTTGAGCACCGACTTCATTCATCATCCATATTTTCTCCTGCTCTTCATCCCTCCAATCCACCTCGTCAGTCCCGTGACTGCAGCTCGTTTCTCTCCCTCTCTAAGACGTGTCAATGTCGCTCCTCTCCATAACACACGTTGCCATGATCTGGGCTAGCCGTGTGTGTGTTGTTGTGTTTAGGTGTGAATGTACAGTAAAGTGAGTTTTATAAGAGAGTGCCGTCATTGTCTTGTTTTGATGTTGGTTGTTTGATGGGACTCATCGTCCCACATAGTGTAGACTTTCATTTCAGTGTGCGTGGAGGGGTGCGCGTGTGTGTGTGTGTTATGAGAGTCATAAACGGCATCAAAAGAAAAGACACAGCATTGATGCTTTATATGATCTGCAGTATAAGGATTGATTTATGTGTGACTGCATTTAGGTTAAAACCCAAAACTGTCTGTGTGTTTATATATTCAGTTGCCGGTTTTTTAAGCTAGTCAGCATAATGTATGTGCTCATTATCTATTTATATCCATCAGGATGTAATATAAAGTGGCAACTCTCCAGCTTTAGCACAGAAAATATCTGCTGTTGAAGTGTTTTAGACACGGGCCCCATCTGATCAGTGCAGTGAGATGAAAAACTGGGGGTGCAAACCCGGGTTGGGTATGTCCGCTCTGTGGTCAGTATGTGTCATCTGATACACTGCCAACAATCCAATACATTAAGATACATGAGAACTCCCAATTCCATACGATTCAACAGCAATTAGAAAATGATGTGACACCGTAAGATAAATTATGACGAAGTGATAAAATGATGTCTTCTGACTCAATAAAATCAATTGATAATTTATTTTACAAAAAAAGTCATGATTTCAGTACACTGAGCCTCAATTGAATATGAAAAATCTGATGTGCAGCAAACCTGCTTATCACACAGTCAATGATTAAGAATTAGCAAAAAAATAAGTAAAAAAGACTCCAGTCCTCAAGGTCCACTGTCCTGCAGTCTTTAGATGTGCCACAGGTACCAAACACTGGAATGAAATGGCTTAATTACCTCCTCCTAGTGTAGATAAGTTCTCCTAATTATTCTACTCAGGTGGTGCAGCAGAGGCACAAATAAAAGTTGCAGGGCTGTGGCATCCAGGACTGACATGTCTAGAGCAACCAGACGTGTCAGAAATTTGTGGAAAAATGTGGAATGACAAAGACACTAATCAGCCCTGATCCAAATACTCGCTTTCCACTCATTGTTGGACGTTTTGATGTTCATGACGTGACAGGAAACAGGTCAGTTCGGCACGTATTGACCCGTTTACTGCTCACCTATACTACGTATTCCTTCAACTTTTATTTTAAATTCTCCTCAAACTTTCCAGCTTCGGTTCAGTTTACTGCTTCGGATATAATCGCTAAATAAATATGAATGGATCCACATGAGAAAGAACATGCCTACCTTCACCGTGATGATGACCGAAGCTGATTCAGACACAGCTCATCCAGTGTAGCTGGAGGCATTTACAGCTTGGATTTCTGCCTCTCTCCAGTCACCTGGAAACAAAGCGAAGCAGTTCCAGAAATGCCTTGTATGCTACTAATTAAAGCACATATGAAAATATAAAATCAAAATATTCCAGTCCACCAGTTTTGTGTGCCGTACTTTATTTTTACATTCTCCACTTAATATTAGATTTAAACGATTTTTCTCTATAGCCCACTGCTCAGTCCAAAGAAAACCAATTTAAGGAGCTACATTTTGTTGAGGAGGGGGGTGTTGCCTCTTTATTTTATCTGTACTGTATTAAACACCAAAAAGACAAATTACCAGTAAAATCAAATGAGAAGCAAAAATGAATATGCACAATGGAAATGGCTCGCAACTTGGGCTGTCTGGAGCCACGAAGGACTAATAAAAGCCTCTTACTGAACAGCAGAGTGGGTGCAAGAAGAATTTCATATCACGTCGCTGATTAAAAAAACATGGCCAGGTTTCAGTGAAATGAGCAATATTGCATTGCTGAAGCAGAGAACTGAATTTGGGTCCAGGAAACAAAAAGAGAAGCAGGAGTCTACGGAGCTCCGGTAGCACACAAACTATGCTATCAATATGCTTTGTATGTGTGTTTTGCTGTAATAAGTGGTTTTTGGAATTAAATTGGAGTTATATCTGGGCTGCTCTGTGTTCTCTCAGGAAAATGTTGTTTAACATTATGCTTAGAGCGCGTGAAATAAATAATTTAGAGGCTTTACAGGAGGGGAGAGCAATAAGTGGTGCAACTTAAATATACACAATTCACCATCTTGTCACGAAGGCTTAATTCCAAAATCCAATTTAAAAGAAGGACAACATAAACAAGTCCGTCGTTGAAGTCAAACCCGCAGCTGCTGTTCTCTCACACTGCATATTCAGCAATACGCCTACAAAGGATTTTGATATTATTCTGTAACAGGATGTAATTTGGGGACATTTGCTGTTATAACAGAGCGCCTCAGGTTAACCTTTTTCCCCAGAGTTTGATTTGTTCAGTCCCTCTCCTTAGCAGTCTTCCTGATGTTAACTTTGTTCAGGCGCTGCCCTCCCCCGCTTTCACCTACTTCTCTGAATGTGCGTCCCCCCCTCCCCTCCTTCATTTCTGCATATTTAATGCCACCTTTTGAATGCTGGTATTGTTCTCACTGTCGATTCACGTTGCCAGCCTACTCACTTAAATCTCGGCTGCACACAGATATCTGCAGGGAGTTGTGGAAGACTCTAGTGGGCAGATACAGATGACAAAACTCATGTCACCCAGCGTTGGCCGTCCAATAGACAGCAGAGGGGATTGGGAGTTATGAATTCGTCCCTGAAGGCCGCTTCACTAATGTGAAAGATAGTGGGGGCAATAAGCGCATGTTCTTGCTTTGAAAGACATGACTCTTTGAAAACTTGCAAAAAGTTTATGTCAATATGTAGCATCTAATGTGCATCCACAAAATTTTTTTTGGTCCAGAGTGAATGCATTTCTAAATGCCTGATTCAGTGTTTCAATGTTCTTTTTTTTAAACTATGAGGCCATAGCTCCATCTTTCTATCTCTATCAGTCTCAACTAAGTTGAGTACAGAGGTTCTCAAAACCGCAGGTTGTTTTGGGAACCATTGTAACAAATCTATCAGCCAACAACACTACAGTTGACTTTGTCATGTTTGAATTTAAGTCTGGACTAAAGGCAGAAAAGAGCTTGAGACGATCACAGTGAAGGTTTAATAACAAATACAGAAAACATACAGAATATTCAGGTGGAGAACAGGAAATGAAGCTACAGAGTCAACAGTTACGCTTCCTTTACAAATGTGTGCAAAAGTTTGACGATATTCTGCTAATGTCGAAGAACACTGGCAAGGAAAACTGAGGGAGAGAGACTAATAAACACTGAGGGAGCTGGACTAAGACTCAAAAGGAACTAAGCACTCACAGGGAAAGACTAATACTGATATGAGAAAACTCAAAACCAGAATAAACTAAGAAACTAAGCACAAAGGAATGAACTGATATGCCGATATTTCTCTCGCACTAATTAAAACAACAGAAATTAACTGAATGTAGAACATAAATGAACAAGGAAATGACCCGAACATCCAGGGATCATAAAAACAAAAAATATAGCGAAAAATCATTTCAAATCTGACTTTAAATCAGATTTAGACAGTGATACAATTTCAGTTTTCAAAGGCAGGATAAGAGTGTACTTTTTTTGGGGGGGTTTGCACTTTATCCTTAAGAATTATGTACCAGTTATTTGGAATCATTTGACCGAGAAACGGACTGTAGTATTGCTGACTAGATCAAGTGCTGTATGAGCAGCAGCATTGTAGGTGAGGGTCATCGGAGCTTAAGGATGGAAAAAAAAAGAAAGAGAAGGAAGACTAGCCAATCTGCTGTAAAATGACTGGCCGCCACTTGCACCTGCATCCCTTTTGCAGTGTTTTATTTTAAACTCAGGAATGAGTCAGTGAAGAGGCGAGAAGCGGCGGGGGAGGAGGAGGCGAGTCAGAGAAGGATGCTCGCCTGGAGATGAAATATATGAAAGGGACTGCACACCAAACACGAGTTAAAAGGAAGTGTGGAAGAGAAGAATCCACTAGTAGAATACAGAGGGTGTCTATTTTAATAAAATGATGCCATTTTTAGACAGGTTTCAAAAATCAAACCTGTTTGTTGACTCGCGACAAAATTCCCAAAGCGTGTCCGAGTATGTGGGTACCTCTTCAGCAGCCTAAATACAGCACTACTAATGTATGTGTGTGCCTGTGTATGTGTGTGTTCCCCTGCAACAGTGAATGCATACCGGTGCATGGATTATCCAGAACCAGTTGGAATCCACCGGTCCCTGCCTGTCTCTGTGTATGTGGGCGTATGCGTGTGTGTGTGTTGTTTTCCAGCTGTGCCCACCTGGCTGAGCTGTGCAGCTACCATCAAATTTTTCTCATGCTGCCAGTATAAAGTTCCCATTTGGTTGCATGAAACAGAATCCCAACATAAACCAGCCGGTTTAGAAAGTAACCAGAGCCTTCAAGGACAATGTCCCTTCAAGGACAAGGTCCCAATTCAGGTGCCTCAACTTGAGTTAGGAATATTTTCAGACCTCTTGGGTCAGCATTGTCAAAAACTCCAGTCATTTAGGACAGGTGTCCTGCAAAACTCAGGGTCTCTGACAGTCCGGTAGACTCAGCTCAATTATAGAGTAAAATTGCAACATTTGCCACATTTTCAGGTAGTGTGGTTTGCTTTCACACTGCACTGTGTCAATTTAAGTCAATAAAACTTTATTTATCCCCAAAAGAGCAGGAGCATTCAACCTGGGTTCTTTGCTCTACATCAGAGTTTAATTGCGTATTCACATCTCCCCAAATAAACCGGACTTTCTGGGCAACAAACTAAAGTTTGATTAAAGTGAACTAAACAGGGCTGGAGTAGAAGCACCCTCAGACATGTCCCTAGTGAAGACAGACATCTAGAAGGTACAAGACACTGACCAATGGGAACTGAAGCGACAATTCTGTGACTTGAATGTGAGCTGAAGGTTACCTGATGTCTGGCCTCGGCGTCTAACTCAAGCGGCCATTGGGTGAACGGTGGACTTCCATGGACTGGTCACCAGTCCATCACAGGTCAACACAGAGACACACTGGACAAATACACACCCACACACACACTCACTCACACCAAGCGGCAATTTAGAGAGCTGGAATACCATCCATGCATGGAAAGAAAAGGCAAAGCAGAGAAACCAAGGCCAGGATTGGAACCCAGGACCTTCTCGTTGCAGGCAGCTGTGCTACCAATTGCTCTGCTGTGTAGCTTATAGCACAGTTTTCAGAAGAAACCCTTCAGACTGCCTGTCCTGGCAGAGCTAATGGCTGCTTGACACTTCTCCCTTTTCTGTTTTTGTGCTGATGTTCCAGCTGGCTTCCATCAGGCAATAATTCCCAGCATCTTTAGTTGGGCAGCACATGAAATCCCAGATTTTAATCTGAGCGTGTGTAACATATTTGGATAGAACTCAGCCACAGAGGACTATAATCACAATAATTATTTTGGTCTCACTCCAGCTTTAGGCCTTTTAGCTAATGAGAAGGCACCACACAAATGGCTAGATTTCAAGCTGCCTATTTGCATCCGTACATGATGTGTGTGTGTGCAAATGATGCGTATCTTCAAGTGTGAGCTGGTTTGGCAGCAATGTTTCTACACTGATCAAATACAAAAAATGATGTCTGCTTCTGTCCTTCAGCTATTTTGTGACTTGCGGCTATAATCCATAGTCTCCATCCTGTTTGTAGTTGTTGAAGAGAACAAAAGTTGTGGTGTTTGGCCTCTGGGTGTTTGTTGTTGTGAAGTACAGCGGTGTCTTGAAATGCTTTAAAGATATTAAAGTATGTGATAGCAGCATGATGCTGTGAACAGTGTATTAGGAAAAATGAAGCAAAAAGGTTATCATTACAGCTGAACACTTAATCTGTACATTCAGGGCAATGTCGGTTTTTCATCAGTTTATCAGATGAACATCTATTTCCTTCTTTGCTATCAGTATAAACCGGCTGTGGATGTTTACATATATAGCATAATTTGTAGATAAAGTAAATGGTTTTCCTTGTCAATGGCAAAGTCTTACTTTAAAAGAAATGCAACATTAGAATTAATTTAAAGTTCAGTGTCCTCTTTTCACAGTAAACTCTCAATTCTGGCAATATTTTTTTGACTCTTGAGACATAACTTAGGTTTTAATATTTTCTGAGTTCCATTGTGTGTAGTTTTATGGTGATCTCGGAGTTGCATGTTTGAGACCTAAAACAATGATTTCTGTCTTTTCTGTGTTGAAATGATAAAATTCCTGCCCACCCACTCATTGTTATGCTACATTTTACAAAAATAAAGGTGGTTCATCAAGATAATCAAACAAAATCAGAAACTTTGAGGTGAGACAGACAAAGCATGTAGATCAAATTAAAGTGATCCAGAAATGGAGCCTGGGGGGATGCCAAATTAGTGCACCAGTCAGTCACTGTGCTATGATTAACTGGCTCGATGTAGGAACCAGCAATACGGTGTTATTGGTATTACACGGTATACGGTACTATTTAAAAAGTAGAGATGCGCAGTATATCGGCACAAGCATCAGCATCGGTTTGATAAGTAAAACTGGGCCGATCTTGGCAACCAGCATTTCCATATTGTTGCCATTTGTTTGCAGAGGGGCAGTGGAGGAGGCTGGTCATGTGGTATTTGTTAGGTCATGTGACTGTGTTAGTGACCAAAGGATTAAGTGAAACAGACATGAAGTCAGTGGTATGTGGAAATAAAATTAACATTAAATTCAAATACCACATTATTGGTAAATATTGTTTATTGGTCATAAAGGCAATATTAATATGGATCCCAAAGAAAAACCTTGAAAAAAAAAAATTATTGAAAAATGAATTTTTTTTTTCAGTGATTTCATTATGTCTTATAATAAACTAATTAAAACTAATATTTCTACTAAATCATAAAAAAGTTTGTTCTGCAAACAATCAATCTTTAGATAAATACTTCCATTGAGTGTTGCTCATAAACAAACAAAAGAAATCTCTGCATAGATCTCTGCAGGATCATTTACTACATAATTATGACAACAGTATAATAATGACTGTCACTGCATTGAATGGATATTACTTACACTGAATAATGAAAATATGTTTTGATGCTCTGCTCAAGATCATGCTGTTTGTGGCTCCATGATGAAGTTTATGAGGCAGAAATTTGATTGCGTTGCTGCTGTCATGATGTTATTTGAACAAGGTAGTCCATCTTTTTTATTAATTAGGTATATGAAGAAGAAAGTAAGGAAGATTCCACTGTTTTACATTTTCACAGCAAAAACGGATTAGTCTGGAAACAGACACTCAAAGAAATTCAATATTTTTTTAACAGCTTATTGTTACTGTATATTGGCTATACAGTGCCTACAGTTACCAGTAGGCACAAGACTGCTGGTAATAATGTGCAGCAAGATTATGAAAGGTTTTGTTGACTATATGGACTATGTATCCATCTATTAAAGCTGTAATCATCAATAAATTACAGTAGCACCAATATGAATGTTTGTTTCATATTAAAGCAATTAGATATTATCACACGTTTATTTTTAAATGTGTATAAATCTAATGAAACTGTTATTTTTAATCAAGCATTTCATTTTATGAACCTAAATCTGAATATTGTAAGAGTCAGAACGCTAAAAGAAAAAAAAATCTTTTTTTTTTTTTTTTACAAGTCCTTTAGCTGAATGTGTAAAAAAATAAATAAAAAAAATATGAAAGGATGGCTAATGACTGCAGAGTGGAGCGTACGTCCTCCCAGCTGTGTGATCTCTCACTGTACATTTATGAATATGTAGATAAAGCAAATGTAGTGATGAAGATAAATGCAGCTTTTTCCCTTTTGAAATGTAACTTTTGCGTCATGCCAAAATGTCTTCCTTGCTACGCTCCATCGCTCATGAATCGTCTGTCCTCAATAATAACGTAATACCAAATGCACAGGGAATAAACCCCTGCTGATGTATTTTTTATGTCCTTCTTCACTCATTCGGTTTCCTGAACAAATCACACATTTTCATCTTCAGTGGCCTGGTTCACACTCATGTAGGGGAGCAGCTTCGCAGCACATTTCAGCTGAACCGCTGGCCTTGAAACCGCTCCACCGAGACCCACCTGAGTTAAATAGCTCACCCCAGGGCTTCCTGTTAGCTGAAGTGATGGAGGCAGCAGAAAGTCCTGTTCAGTCTCTCACCCCTAAAACACCGCAGGTGATCTGGGAATGTAATGGATGAAAGGGCAGTGACGTCTGTTGTAAAATTTAAGTAAAAAAAAAGTATGTCCTGAGCTCAATTCAAGTAAAAAGTTATTTATTTAAACAGCTTCCTTCTGCTAAGATAATTATTTATTTGAGAGTTTTTATCCAGGTTTGTGTGAAATTACAAATTTTAAAATTAGCTTCCAAGAGTATTTAATAATTAAAGTTACAAAAAAAGCTCATTTCCAGGAGTAATTTTGAGTAATGTTCCACAGAAAACTACCAGTGTGTGAATAGGTGGGGATCCACTATGTGTAAAATTCACATTACCCCTCATTGGTTTCTTTGTAACTGTGTAAAAGTCCATTTTGATTTTGATTAGTTTGTGTGTCAGTAGGCAAAACAAAAATAAACATTATAAACTGCAATTTTACTTTTGGAAAACTGAGGGTAAAATGTTTTTTTTTATGTCTTTGTGTATTATTATTATTTTCAGTAATTACATGCATGTGCAGAGCTGAATAATAAGTCTAATCATGTTGGTAACAGGATCTAAAAGTTTTAAAAGTTATGTTTTTTTTTATTGTCACAGATTTGCTTTATATCACCCAAAAGCCAGTGTGTCAATTTAATGCCTCTACTGCCTGTTGATGCATATTCAAGACATACCAGATATCCTATTGGAAGCACTCTGACACCATCTAATGGTCTGAGTTATGCTCAGTTATGTCTAATGTAGCTCAGTTGCTTACTAAATAGCTAACTTTGTTTTCAGTTGTGAGTACTATATTCTAGTGACTATGAAGCAATTTAAGGTTTTTCAGTATAATAATAAACAAATGCAGTAAACATTATATATATATAT
>CAEGAE010001512.1:0-28893 GCA_903067095.1 Girardinus metallicus
ACAATCCTTTTTTTTTAGGGGGGGGCGGGGGGGGGGGGGAGAAAAACCCCCCCCCCCCCCCCCCCCCCCCCATTCACCCTCCAAGGTAACTACAGCCAGCGCCAAACGAAGCAACATTTCCATTTATACACTTTTGAGTTTATTCTCGCAGACTTGGAGCTCATTAAAGTCTCGTGCTTACCTCGAGCTAATGTCGCCGGGACTTGCAAACCAAGGAGCACGAGGATGGAAAAACTCCAGCAGCATCCTCCGGAAAACTGTCCCATCACTGCTGTGCTTGTCTCCCTCCCCGTCGGGTCTGGGGCCACCTGCCGCGGGTCTCGAGCATTTGTCGTCCTCTCCACACCCCACCTTTTCTTTTTTTTTTCTTTTTTTTTTTTAACCCGTTTCGGTGTCCCGGCGGACTGCTTGCTAGTGTGCACAGTCAGGTGCTGAGCTGTGGAGCTATGAAGCTATGAACCTCACCTCGCGGAATCGCAGTGCGGTGACTGAGAAAGAGACGGGAAAGAAAGTGATGCTGAGCTTTGAAGCTGCCGACACTCAGCTGAGCGAGAGCGGAATAATCACTGAGCGCGCGGCAGCCAGCAGCAGCAGCAGCAGCAGCGGCTTTTTGGGGTTTTCGGAGGAGGAGAGAGACAGGAGTGAGCAAAGAGAGAGAGAGAGCGAGAGAGAGAGAGGGAGAGAGAGCGTGGACCTGTTGAGAAGTAAAATGTGTGGATAAACGCACGTGCAGTCGTTTGTTTGTTTGCCACGAGCAGATACAAACAAGTCAGATTGTTTTAATTATTTGTTATTCACGCCTTGTTTTCAAGACAGCACTGTGGTGGCCGATATCGGAGCGGGTGTCTTGGGGTTGGGGTGGGCTCTAACAAATGGCTTTTGAAATTGCGTTTTTACTAATTAATGACTATCTGCAGCCTTTGAGCATATGGCTTCTGATTGGTGTCCTTTTGCCAATTAAGCGTGCATTATCTCAGTTAAACGAGGCTATAGAGCAAGATAATATAATTCATCTTGCACTGTAATGATTAGAGCTTCTATTTCTATTTTATATTAGAAATGATTGAATATTCTCTTCTTAAGCAGAACATTAAAGCCGGAACGGACCCGAGGTGGTATGAGGCTCTAAGCAGGATTTTATTTAAAGGGGTTGCTTGTCTAATGACAACTACTGAGAGTTGGGGGACGAAGGACAAAGATTAATGTTTTATTTACAAGCAATCCAAAAAAAAAAAAAAAAAAAAAAACTATTAGTACCTTATAATGAAAATGTGACCGCAGCTCAGGCAACATAAATTATTGAGAAGTACTGAAATATGACTCTTTTATGCTGTATCTTTTGTGTATATTGGTACATTTGTAAAACCAACCAGGGACCATAAACAGTGACAAAATTCTTCTGTGCTGCTCAGATTACATCTCAATATTTTTTTTTTCTTGTCTTTGGCAATCCCTAGATAAATCGTACCCAGTTTCTACCACCTCCAAACAAAACTGAACGGATGGCATTGGGTTTACTTGTTAGAAACAGAATTAAAATTAACTCACCAATCAGTTCTTTTTAACAGATACCAATTTCTGGCATTCAGATTTTATTTATTTATTTTTTCTTCTTTGTGGCATCCACTACACCATGCCATCCTGAGCAGGAAGTCATATCAACAATTCCAGAAATATTTTTCTTTCATCATTATGTGTTTCTTTATGAAATTCTATATATTTTGTATACTGTAGACACACCAACTAGCTTAGGCTGGTATTTGTATCTGAAGAGGCATTAGCATTTAAATGGCGTTTTAATGCTAGTTAGCAGAGGATAAGCTCATTTTTGCCAGGTTTGCTTATTAAAGGATTTGTTTTGTTTGTTTTTTTTAAAATGTGTTTTCCTAAAGTAATTACAGCAGTCAGGTTGTTGTGGGGCACAAATTAACGATTCTTATTGAAATGCTGGAGAAAAACACTACAGTGAAATTAAGATGCTTCAGTCAAGCACCTCATGCACTCACTATTGGCATCACTGAAATTTTTTTGTGTTATGATAAAAAGGTAATTCAAAACTGTTTCTAAGATGGCACATTTGACCATAAAAAAACAAACAAACGTGCCTTTTCATTAGTAACTGTAAATAGCTCACAACGAGCTGCTGCTGCCATAAGAAATGTGACGACTCTTGACACAATCTGTCTGTTGATGACATACAGTATTTTATTAACTTATGTTTCTGAGATGTACATTTGAACGTAGGTCTGTTTTTATGCAAATCGTGCCACTTTAACCCTGCTTATCGTAGTATTGATGGAAGCCTCATTTGTTCATTTCCCCGCTTGGAGCTTGGGGTTCCGCTGTCAGGCGAGGTTAACTAGATAATAACCCAAAAGAGACCCATAGGCCATGCATTAAGTATTTCTCATGGGCTGAAGGCTATTGAGCTAGCTGTCAGACTATGAACAAAAGAAAGGCATTGGAAATGTTTTTGCAAAATAGCCTCTTGTTGTATGTTTGACTTGCAGCTTGCACTGCAATGTGACAAATTCACTTGTTGTTCTACTTGCCAGAGTTTGTCCTGTCATATGTAAATAATCAGTACATATGACAGGACAAACGGTACATATTGAAACACAATAATAATGCCAGCAGTATCTCCTTGCATCTCTAATGGACTTCACATTGTCCTATATTTGTGTTAAAGGCTTTGAAAATTAAAAAGCGTTTAAGTGTCTCACTGTGGAAAACAATGATATGGATGTTGCTAAGCAACAACTTTTTTTTTTTTAATTATAGAAAGCTAATGACAAATCCAAACAGCTGGTTATGCAGGAGTAAGATTCTTGCTCTGTGCAGATTATCATCTTTTAGTTCAAAAATACTTTACTTCTCTCAAAGGGGAAAAAAAACTTTGTTATAAGCATCTTCAAACAGTCGATGATGATGCTGTAGACAGAAAGGCTCTTCAGTAGCAGTCAGTCTTGCAGCAAATCTGAAGAGGCCTCTGACTGAAGACAGAGAGAGCTTTTTGAGTGTTCTGACATGCTAACAGCTCAATTTCCAGACAGCAGAGTGGTGTTGCAAACAACTGATTCAATTCACTTTGAGTGTACTGACTCTGTAGGATCCCTATATTAAAAATGATCGATTTATACTGGATCCCTTTCTTTTTTCCCCCAAGCTAAGGTATAATGTAGTGTCAACCTACATAAAACACACACACACACATACACCTATACCCTTATTGCATCAAATGAATTATTACATTGCTTTGATACAACGCTAACCGCTGATTCGCAGCACATTGTGCCATTCACGCAATGTGAAATGGTTTGTTCTTACCATAGGACAAGAACACCAGCGATTATAACTATGTAGCCTAGCAAAACAAAATCAGCGTGAAGGGATCATGGTAAAGAGGTGCTCTCTCTCTCTCTCTCTCTCTCTCATTGGGTGAATCATTCAATGAAATGATTGGTTTCAGTTCATTCATTGAAATTATTTGTTCATTTGAACGGATCGTTCATGAACAAAAACACGACAGCGTCGTTCCACTATAATATATCTTGGATGAAGCCATCAGCCGTTGACAAGCACTGCTTATCCACCTTATTTGCTTTTGCCAGTCTTTATAATAGGTATCATTTGAGCTTTTGAGATGCTAGTCGGCTACTTCCAGTTGTAAAAGTAATATTTTGTTGAGACACACTCCTCCCAAGCTGCACAGCATCAATAAGCCATGACAACATATTGCTAAATTACAAATATCAAATATGAATATAAATATGTTCTTCCATGAAGACACGCTGACAGTTTAAACATTTTGATATGTTTTTACTAGATAAAGACTACAAAGAACGCAGGTATTAAGAGTCTTTCAACACCACCGAGCGCTCTGATGTCTTGATTTCAGACTTATTTTTCAAATCTCTATTATCAGCTTGTTTTTGTTCATGTTGTACTGACAGCTTTACGGTTTGTTTTGTTTTGCGGAATCAGTTTTCACAGTTGTTGTTTTTTTTTGTTTTTTTTAAACTTCCATCGGTGTTCATGTCTCTTTGTCTTCTTTGTTCCGAGGCAAATCGTTTCCCCTCCCTCCTCTGACGTTTGCTAGTTTTGCCAAGCCTATGTTTATCTCGTCTCCGGTTCCAGCTTGTAATAAAGTTCTTTTATTCTGCATTGTGTCCTGGCCTCCAGCGTTTGGTACACCGTCCCCATCTTCACCTGTAATTGTGACGTACTTGCACTCAGGAAGTACAAAATACACGTTCACAGTTTGACAGAAGTGTAATGTTCTGCTTATAAGAAGATATACAATGTTGTTCTAGTAAACAAATGACTTAAATATAATGAAAATTCAGAAAATAGAAGTGGATAGATAGAAACAGAAATAATTTTTTTTCTTTAGTCATATTTACGTATTTTCAAAGTGTTTTAAATATGTTTTCTCTTATTCAATAGAACATTTGCTGTTTTGGAAAAAGTGTATTATTATTATTATTATAAGATTCTTCATTAGGCTTGCTACAAGTATCCTGACAGAATTGTCTTACTTGCAATACATAACTTTTCAAATAGTATATATTTAACTTAGGTGGCTGTAAAGTCCTAGAGCAAAAAGCTGTAATTATTTGTTTCTTTAAAATAAAAAGTTGAATTAATTGCAACAATTAGGAAAGTGTAGCTAGGGGATGAATGAGTGGATGATTTCCCAGTGGCTCTGTTTGGGATTATTGCCCAAACAGTTCTGTATTTCTTTTTTATCCACCAGAGCTAAAGATTTTCCCTTTCAAAATAAAAGAGATAAATTTCCATCTGTCTGCCACTTGTCTCTATAGGAATATTGACCTCTCTCGGGTCATTCTGCAAAAAAGAGGGGAAAAAAAGAAAGAAACTCCATCCGCTGTGATGATGTGCATATGGTTGTTCTCCTGTTCATGAAGTCTCAGGCTCAAGTCACCATTAGGACCACTGGTCACTCTACTTGGCTGGGCAGGCAAAGGCAGGCAGCCTGTTCAAGTACAGTAGTAGTCCTCTAAGCACTGCTTTGGTGCCTGTTATTCATCCATTTATTTCTATAATTTTATGTTTCATAGTCCTATCTTTAAAAGCTGGAGGCAATCTTTCAAATCAAGACCAACAGGTTTGTACTTTCTTAATTATGTTGATTAATTGCATTGTTTGTAGAAGTATTTCAAGAAGCTGAAAGCACTGGAGCAGATTTGAGCTTCTCCAACATTTTATGAAATGATGAATATTTACTCTCCCCCTCTCTCAAAAAAACAAAAACTCTTCACACATGAGCTGTATTTAGATGAGTCTGCCACTAAGCAATATTAAAATATTTAAGATTGAGTTTTTCAAACAATTGTATTCACAAGAGGTTTAGGAGGCCACAGTCAAGAGGATTAGCTTTACTTGCAAAAGAAGCATGTATCTGCCTTGGATTAAAACCACTTAAAAAGGAAATGACTGGAGTGGAGAGCATTTTGAGCACTAAAAATTTTAACAGAAGGCCTAGTGGCTAATTATTTAGCTTTGAAGCCAAAATATGGATCTGAGAATTACAAGCTCAAACCCAACATAAGTCAATACAAGGGAAGTAGGCCAGTTGCTGGGTTCAGCAACAAGCTAACCATTTTAGCAACACTGAGCTAAAAAGACACTGTTTCTTTTCATTTTGTTTTCAAACAATTAAGAAATGTGTTAACACGTTGTGTCATACTGTCGGTGTATGAGACTTATGAAAATACAAAGTATCCAAAGTGCAATTGGATAAGAATCACTACTTTTTTAACACTTGACAGCCATGTTGGATTTTAGGGTAAGGCCTAGTGAGAAATGTGCTCACTAATTTCAACAATTCTATAGTCAGAATTACCGAATTTTTGCATTGTTTGTTCATCATGTCTCTTTAAATCGGCAATATACACGATTTTATTACACATGTATTGTATGCTGACATTCCATAGCCTGCCTAATATGTTTAATGAATATGTGTACCATATTTAATCTTTCTGATCAGGGTGAGGTAGAAAGTACCGTGCTGCACTGATAGGGGGCAGTGCTGAGCCCCATAGGCAAAATGAGTAACAGACGCATGTCGCTCTTCTTCTACACAAAAGACTGAGAACATACATGCAGAGTAAAACTGACCCAAGACGAGACTTCTTCGAGGCGATCATCTCCGTTGGAGAAGCCAGACTTTTAAATGTGTGGAACAAATTAAAGCATAATTTAAAGTTATTTTTAAAACAAGTGCTTCAATATTGAAATGCAAGCTGGGTTAATCTATTTGTACATCCAACTCCCGAGGAGTCGGTACGCCCGCAATTGTCAACCTCACCGCGCCACTGGGTTTAGGATCGTCTCCTAAAACTGTGCTTTGTACAAATTCGTGGGTAATAATATATATATATAAAAAAAACATTCTGCCCAAGGAAGATGCAACTGTTTAAAGAGCTAAAGAGCTACCGTCATCCTGCGGCATTAGTGACTCACTACCGCTTTGACTGACAGGTCCACAAAGTCCACATTTGTCTTCTGTGCATTGAATTGAATTTACATATAGGATGCATTTTTTTTTTTCCTCAGGATACAGGTTTATCAGCATATCTACAGCTTTTTACAGCTTTTTTTCCCCAAAACATTGGAGGGTCTTTACTGAGTTAGCAGAATCTACCAATTTTTTTTTAGTTTTTTTTTTTTTTAAAAACACAGGCTCTATGTATTAAAAAGATTTTTGTTTTGATCCACACGGCATGTTGCTGAGCTTGCATACCTTCAGCAGCATCAGGCTCATTCTCCACATGCTGCACATACTATAATACATATTCCAGTGTAGGTGAGGACTTTCTTGCTCACTTGCATAGAAAAGCCGCTGTGACATTGAACACCTCGGTGAGCGTTCAAGGCAAAGTAGCAAAGTTTGGTGAAGATTTTTGAAAGAGAAAGAGGGAGAGAAAGAGAAAAACACTTGTGTTTCTTTCATTTCAAAGTTACCCTTTTCTTTTTGTTGAGCGAGACATTCTCCAGATTTCCTCAGGGTGCTTGCTCTACCATCTGCTTTCTGTGTTGGCCGATCCTGAAACCACGACTTTCATTTTTCCAATTCCGCAATTTTTACTTGTTTTGTGTAGAGGATGCGAGGGTGTAAAGGCACCAAAAAGATTCAATTATGTTACAAAAGAGATGAAAGAAAATCAATGTCTTCGGGGTGCGTTTGTCGGCAACTTATTTTTCATTCATCAGTCGTTGGGATCAATAATGGAAGAGGGAAAGATGAGAAGAACAGCGCTGTTTACTGAACAAGCCGAAACTACAACAGCGCGGGCAATCTAAGTCCCAGACATCATAAAACTGGTGACATGAATCAAACGAAACGGGAAAGCAGGAAAAAAAAAAACAAGAAATGTTACAGGAAAGACAGAAAGACAGCTAAGAAGCCAGAGACTAATATCTCCATCACGTCGTTGCGTTTCTGTGTTGCGTTGATGAAGGAAAACACGGAGCTTTGATTAAATAACTGTCCGGCATTGTCCTCCTTCACACGCTGTATGCAATTTTATCAACAACAAAGCCTAGCTGCCACACAGTTTTTGCATGTGGTAAAGGTTTACTGCCAATGTTAGCAAGGCAACTGTGAAATTGTTGCCTTGCTAATTCTCTGATTGAGAATTACTAAAAGTGGAATACTGCAAAGCTGCGGCATGCAGACACTCTGTCTACGCTGACAAAGACTCACCCACTTCTTCATGTGCTTTCTGATAAATTCAGCCTTGCACTTTCCCCATTATAGGTGGTCAGTCGATTTCTGAATGTGGGAACAAATTAAATAAAATGAGATGGTGATTTTACAGCAAAAGTAACCATGAATTCTACATTCTTGTTCCCAATACACACATCCTGCACATAGAACTGTCGCAATTGGCAATAAATCAATAAAACGCATGATAAATTAAAAACTACTTCCATCTGCATGATTTATCGTTTTTCTCTTTTCTCTCTCTCTTCCTATCAAAAACTGGGTTACAAAAGTCTTCAGTTTGGTGCTTCGGTCTCAACGAGCTCATTTTATGGAAGACGATTTTGTTTGCAAAGACTTCTTAATTCAATTTGTTTGTGGTTTCTGCTGTTTTGTTTATTTATTTTGGATATTTAAAATGTCTTCCAGCTCCGGTGTTCGGCAGAATTTAAAGTTTATTGATCTTTGAGAATGTGTTCTTGGATAACAATATCACCGTTCATCATGACAACAAATTTCAGCAAAATATGTTATCGTGAGAGGCATGACAGAAAACAGGGAGATGAAAAAATATGACGGTCCCCAAAATGTGCTTTGATTTCGCCCATTTAGACCCATGTAACACGTTTAAGAAATGTATGGCAAGGTGTGACAAAAACCCCCCCACAAAAATAATACTTAAATACTAGGTGTCTCATCCACTTGAAGTAGGCCAAAAGTAAAACAGAAAAAAAGAAAAACAGGCCATACATTGTGGCGGTGAAAGTCAAGACAAAGTAGAAATGTCTTGTGAATCATCGAGAGTCTCCTTAAAACACTTACTTGGGACGTTTTGACTTAAGAGGAGATGACTTTGAGCTCTACCACCGAGAGGGAAGAAAAAACATGCACAGCAATCAATTCGAGATCAGATAAGGACCAGATCTCCTTGTATCAAACCACATGCTCAGGCAGTCAAGCATACCTCATTGGGGGTGTGATTAGTTGTTGCACTCTTGTGATCAAAAGTGAGTGAAAATGACTTCAAGTGAAAAAAAAAGGGAGCTGCGCACATCTGTATGCTGTAGGACGTAATGGGAAAGTTGTAAGAATTTGTGAAAACAGTCATTTCAGTAGAAGGATAGCTACAAGTCGAAACCTTATTTAATACAAAATAACATAGTATAAGGAAATAATTATAAGTGCCACTATTTTTTTTTTTTTTTTGATGAGCATGAGTGGCCGTTAAGCTTTGTAAAAGTGATTCCCCTATACAGTCACACAAACCCCCCCTTTTAGCCTGACCAAATATAATAATGACAGTGACTATTTATCCCAGCTTACACAACTCATTTTGTTTCCAAGTCATTAAAAGATTTACTTTAATGACTTGGAAAACAAGAAGATCTAATGTTAAATAATCTCTTGATGCGCGTCTCTCGAGGTATCATTTCTAAGACCCATGGCTTTCATGTACACAAAAATCACTGATACACTCGCCTACTCGGTTTGATGTGGGGAATCTGTAATTTGAATTCTTGGTTTTGCACAGCTTCTCTGTATATTATTAAAAAAAACACATAAGCAGTAGATCAGCTTGTGAGCAGTGAAGGACCGGAATACTACGCCATAATAGACTGCATTAAGACAGGAATTCCCTGAGACAGAATCAAGCATATATGGCAGGAGTGGGTGGTTTTCCCTTTTTTTTTTTTTTTTTCTTTTTTTTTCCTGTTTTAATGGGGTGTTAAGTGAAGGGTGGAAATATATGTACTCTGCAAATCCTGTAGCTCCTATACCATCGCTAAGGAAAAACTGCACAGATAAGGTTATTTTAATCCAAATTAAACAAACAACAAAAAAACTAAACAGAAGTCTGAATGGCAGATCTATCATATCTGTAGATGTTAGGCAAACCGGTTATATAAGGTATGCATAAAATAAGGCTTAAGCTAGGCTTTGCATAAACAGTTAACGCCGTGTCCGAACACAAAGGGACCTGAAAGCATAGCTCTAACTGAGCAGAGGAAATCTAAAAGCAGCCGTCTCACGGTTTATCTTTCCAAATATGGCACATCTTAGTTGGGTTGTGAACCTTAAGAAAGAAGCTGCATTTCGAGGAACATGAGGTTCTGTTGCGTCTTTCAAACGTGTTTTGCTTTTGGTCAGCCCCTGTTTCGTACAGTGTGTGTGGGGGTGTGCGGGTAGGGTGGAATTAAGTTTGTAACCATAACCAACGCAATGCCTTTTCCACAGTTTATGAGTGTGTTCAACTGGTTAAGAATTACATGTTATATACTGCAGCTTTAAGGCGGGCTAACATATACTGTGTCCTTTGTCAAAGTTATATAAAACATTAGATAATCATCATTGGAATTTGTTGCCATTTCCAACAATGAATTTGTTGGTGACCGATTTTGTATAAAAGTTCTACGTCACAATTGACAAGGACAATGTTCAACTCATGGAGCACTAAAACCAGAATTCACTATCGACTGTGAGGCTAAAGGTTTTTCGCAAACACCAAATACAAAGGTGTTTACTGTACCTGCAGTCTGTTTTGCTGCACTCAAGCTGTCAAACCAGCCCTCCCATAAAGCTGGGGGGAGGGCTTATCCAGATTTCTGAGAGTGGAAATGGATATTGACCTAACCCTCCACATCCCACAACAGGGCCAAAATAAGCCTCCATCTCTTATTCTTTATTCTTGGCAGGAAGCAAAGCCTCACATAAATTAAGTTAATTTTGTGGCTTGGTTATCTATCACAATTTCTTGACAAAGTATTTCTTTGATCAGCTCCGTCTCTTTATTGGAACTCCTGATGGCTTTCTGTGCTGTATGAATCAGAGAACTACAAGAACATACACAGTGGAAAGTGCCTTTTTGCAATCTATGGCTTTCATATTTTTAATTATTAAAAAATCCGATCTAGTTTTTGAAAAAGGCTACAATTATTTTTTTTTTTTTCTTGCAATAATTGGTGCATTGCTCACATTCCCAGCAAAAGCTGAATGGAAAAAGACAATCAAATCTCTTGAAAAATACACAATTTATCAATATTTGTCATGGTATAAGAAAAATACCACAAATAAGTGGCATGCGTGGTTTTAACAAAACCAGTTAAATGGTTTTGTTTTTCCATTTAACCAGACAAAACTTTATCTTTTTTTATTTGACCTTTAGTTTTGGGAAAGAAATAATTGATTTTTTTTATGAAGTTGTGGAATGGCTGCTTTAATCTAGGAGTTCTTTGTCACACACAGAAAACAAAACTTTTCTTAAATAAAACCTCTCACTCAGTACCTGCGCTAACACTGTTTTGTCCAATTATTTTTGGTTGAAGGCCACCGGAGCATTCAGGAAAAACAAACAAAAACCAAGGACATAGTAAATGTGTCTAATTTCTCTGGATTTCTAAGAGGAAATAAACCTCACTGTGGTTTTTGTTGGTAAAGAAAGAAGACACGGCAAACTTGTATGAATAGAAGTACCAGTAACACAGAACAGATAAACTCTTTTCAGTGTTTGCTTGGAAACACATTTGAAAGCACAGGTGCTCTCGGTTTCATGATGTGTTTAAGGACTGGCTTAGTTTGCTTCTTTGTTCATGAATTCCGTTTCAAACGTTTGCATCTAGTCACAAATTGCAATCGAAACTAAGAAACAAAAATAAAATTGAAATTTACAAAATTTTGGAAAAACAGATTTTGTTTTCCTCCCAGAACTGCACAGAAAAAAAAAAAAAAAGAGACATGATTCTGTTCTTACAAGCTGGTCTACACACAAAGTCTTTGGCAAAACCTTCTTTTGTGTTGCATCTAAGAAATATGAAGTGGGTGTGCCGTACTGGGAAAGAACTATGAAGACTTCTAAGGAAGATGACAGATTGCATTCAGGCCTTCAACATAAAGCACAAGTGAGAGCCAGGAAAAGAAACGTCAATTCAAAATTCTAAAACTAAGATTTCTCCAATTTAACTGCAACATCTTTCTCTCTCCCAATCTTTTTGCTTTATTTGCGATATTCTATGGCAAAATTTGCTGTTAGCACTGCGACAAAAGGGATGTCGGCACAGACGTTCAGCAGGATTTAGGTAGTAAACTGAAAAACAACAAAAAGAAAGTTGGCTAATCACTGTCTAACAAGCAACATCTTTATTAGTAGTAAAATTCATACGCAAAACAGTTCAGTTTTACTGTGACGGAAACAACTACAAGACAAGAGGCTGCTTTAATTCAAGCTTTTTTGAAAAACAATAAGCACAAACCTTCAGTGTCTGAATGCAAACATTTTGGAGTTGGATCCTCGAAGAGTTGCGGCTGAAATTGTGGTTCTACAAAGCACTGAATCAGAGAGATTGAATAAAAGAAACCCAACACATTTAACTTTAAGACAAAATAAATAAAGTAAAAGTTCAATAGAAAGAACTAAGATGACTCGTAGTCAGAAAAAGCAGTTTTTCTACGTTTCAGGACGTACCAAGAATACAAAGCACTGTGTATTCAATTGATGTAAACTAGTTTTCAGAATATATTTTTCTCTCAATTACTTAACAAAATAGTACAAAGGCAATTAGAGCTCTAATAGAAAACATAAAAGCAATTTGTTAAAAGGGACAACCGAGTGCAAGGAGTAAAAACATGTTAGTGTTTCCAAGAAGTAAAGAGCCACCAGACCACAGCCTGCACAACAAATGCAATTTTAATAAGCACCTTTAAAAGAATAGATTCATCCATAGAGTGGGTGAATATTTAAAAGAATTTAAAGGAATAGTGCATCTCAGGTTATTACTAATTATTTATTATTAGCACCATTTTACATTAATATCGATATAATGCGTATAATTTATATTTTTGCCGTTAATTTTTACCCCACCACTAATCTGTTTGTTAAAATATCACAGGAGACATAAAATGGAGGAGGTGAGGGCGGGGTGAAGGGCCAAGAGACGCTTGAGAAGTTGCGAAACCTTTTCTGTGCACTTGCTACCGTACCGATGACATAAAGAGTTCTTTTCTTTAACCCAAACCTCTGATGTTTCGCTGAAAAAGATTGTTTTTCAGAGTCTGAACATAGAGGAAAAGAAAAAGAAAAAAAATCACTTTATTTTACAACCAAAAGAAGGCTGCCAATTTAGAAAGAAAAAAAAACATGAATGGTATTCAGAGAGTAAGGTCAAATGATCGATGTGGTCATGGAGGTTAATAGACATGATGGAATTACTTGAATAAAAAAAATAAATAAAAAACAGAGTAGGTATTCTTACATTGTTTGGATTTGGACCTTGAGAGGATCGGATGCCTTCTTTTTTTTTAAGTCGAAAATGAATATCTAGGTGTGTGTGCGGGTGGGTGTGTGTGTGTCTCTTCCAAGGTCCCATCTTCGCAAGAAGAGGGACCCGTGTATTAAAAAGTGTATTCTTTGTGGCTGTGAGTGTGTTATGGGCCCACGGCACACCAGGGACGACACAAAGAGCTATCAACAAACAATGGGCTCTAGTCTGAGAAAGCCATTCTAGTGGCTGTAGCTGGGGGTCCGTGAAGCTAATCAGACCCCTGGGACAAGCTCACAGACGACCGATTCGGTTGTTGATGCTCTGGGATTCTCTACACATAAGGACAGAGAGGTTTTAAGTTATCTCTCCACACCCCCTCACCCACCAAATCCTCTCTTCCTTTGTTTGTTACACACCTTCAACAGGGTGACGACCGCAGGACAACGCTGAATTAATGAATGGAAATATATGCCCATGTGTATGGTACCACATTTCTGAACTGGTCAGGTCAGCGTGTTACCACATGCATGATGCATCATGCAGTGCAACGTTATTGATACAGCTGGCTATACATTAAAGCCAAGAAAAGAAGAGTTTAAGGGAAAAGACTTTATAAAGAACAACAGTTTTTCAACCATTTTGATAATGAATAACGACGTAAGACTATCTAAGTCTACAAAAAACAAACAAAAAAAAAAACAAGAAAAGGAAAAAAAATGACCCAGACCTCTAAAGACATGCTCCCAGTCAACATTTTTCATTTTGGATGCTAAGGAGAGTCTTGACAAACAAGGACACAGCGGGATGCAGGGAGGACTATCTCCCCTTGCTCATTGACTAAATGAGTGCTTAGCAATGCAATACATCATTATTTAATAAACACTTCAAGGGGAAAAAAAGTGCAACTTATCAAAAAAAAAAAAAAAAAAAAAATTACAAGTTCAACCTCCTAGAATAATATACAGTGATGATATATAACAGATCACAACGGGGTCTTCTGGCAACTGTTATAGCTGTTTGATTGTTTTTATAGTAGAATACAATTGAGGGGGACAAAATGACACTTTAACACTATTTATAATAATTAATATCACAAGGGAAGTCCTTGTGATATCACTGTCATGTTTTGTCACATTACAATATTAGATTTTTTTTTTTTTTTTTGCAGGATTATATTATTGCAAAAATAAGACGCTGTTTTTCAAAAATGTTTTGGAAGTACTAAAACAGTTAGAGGTATCTCCACTTTAATACCCCTAAATTAAGGTACACATTTTGTAAATAGAGTCAACACGTTTAAACTGTAGGAAAAGAGGCTGCTCACTTCCTGATTATCTTCTTTAATTTGTCACACTTGTCTAGAACAAATGCTGCAGCTGTGAGTTGTGCGCATGCGTGCTTTCACACCTGTGGAGCAGCTCACACCTCGGCAGGAGGGTTTTTTTGGGGGGGGGGGCATCTGAAAAGTTTCCCTCTGAAACCTGGTTCTAAATGTTCCGGTGTCAGAGACGCTGAATCACTGGTGACGTGTAAAACGAACGAAGCCAAAGTGTTATGGTTTCACTAAAAGCCAGCTCCGTGTAAACAGGGTCTAAATACGAAGGAGTGAAGTGATATGGCAAGACCTTTCGAACAATAACGAACACAGGGAGGACAACAGAATGTGGCAAGACGTCAACTTGATATACATAAATGAGGAAGTAACGCCAACTGATGATTCAGCTAACGTTAACGAAGAACAAGATCAAGAGATGAAAGTTAACTTCTTATAAAGGTAATAATTTCCATGAGACTCGTGGCACTGCATGAGCTGCTGTTTTTGAAAGAGAATGTTGTTCCAATGAACATTTGAGTGTGTTCAAAATCCTTTAGAGAGATCATTTTGTAATGATTTTTTTTTTTTTAATGGAAAAACAATTAAGTGCCACATTCGGAGATGAAAATCAAAGATCGAAAATGAAATGCATCTGCAAATAAAATGCAAGGTCAAGAACAATGTTTAATTTTTTCACAGGCACACGAGTATTTGACATGACAAGTCATTGAATGGTGTGGAAGAATGAAGTTACACAGTAAAGTTACACTTACAGATTTTGCCTAGCCATAATTACTCATTTAATGACACGATGTGTCATTAAATGAGTAATTTAATGCAACAAAAAAATTGCAAAAACGTTGAGCTCATCACTCATCTTTCTCAACCATTCTTCTTATTTAAGTCAGTATTTGCTTTTCACTTGTTATTCTGCAGAGGTATGGTGCATGTCATGTTGTATGAAATGTAAAACTATATTTTTGTTTAAAACTCCCCTCCTGTAATCCTGCCCTGAAGGGTCTGATATTCATGCAAAGATGAAAACCAACAGAGTCTGTCGACTTGTGCAACGCTGCCTGCTGGATCAGTGTATCTGCCAATTAGAGCTCCTTTTTCCTCCCCAAGTCTGTCATGTTCACGAGAAGCGGAAATAAACATTCTGACCATTTGATAAGTTAAAGCGTTCTTCACTGTTTGCCTAATTTCACTTCTGCCAAAAGTCTAATGAATATTTTTAGTACTTTTATTATATTTAGGTGAAAATGCACCTAGAAGTGAGGGCAGGTCGAGAATAAACTGCAATAACAAACAGATATTGGTTGTCTGAAAGAAAAGCTGACAATACTGAAATTACATTGTGACAAATAGACTTAGTTTTTTTTGTTTATATAACCTTTTCATGAAACTATTTTCATTGATATTTCTGATCCAGATACAGATAAAACTGTCTGGTTCAACTTGATTGTCATTGGCTTTGAAATAACAAAAATAAAATCTTTTCCAGATGAGCTAACACACCTCAGTTGATAACAAGTTGGGAGAATAGTAACACTCTTCATTGTGGATGCTGTTACTAACTAAAGAAAATTCAAGGTTAGCAATTTTCAGAGTTAAACATAAAGCCCAAGAGACAGAGACGACAGAAGCAGTTTAAGAGAAAAGACTTGTCTATAGTTCAGGCTGCAAGAAAGCGAGAGAGAGCCAGACTTTCAGCTGATAACAGGACAGGTAACTAGAGTACAGCTACTATATTTTATACTTTTGAGCTTTTAACTTGTTTGGTGTAACTGAATTTAAATCTGGCTTGTATTAGAGTATTTGAATCCATTATTTCTTAATATGTATTGGACCTACAAATATAAACTGAATTACTACCAGGCCTTTGGAATTCTATTTTATATTTGTATATGTAATTCATATGTACATCTCTCTGTTTTCGCATCAGAAAAAAAAGATCCCTACCCAAAAACGCAGGCAGATAGTCCTGTCACAGTAACATATGTCGCTGGACGATAAATCATCATACTTTTTTTGTGATAAATGATAATATTGTTGTTTTGAGACCATTTTCAAGTAATATGCTAATGGCACAATAATGCAAGTCTGCCCTCTCAAACACCAATAAACGTTCATTTCTAACAGTTAGCCCTGAAACTGTAAGATATTTTAAATACCCAAAAGAAGTAAAACAACAAATAAAATGGATCCTGAAATCTCTGCAAACAAAATTGTCCTTCAAAAAAGAGTCTTTTTGAGACCAAAGCGTCAGACTGAAGCCCATAGTCATGAAAAAAATCTATCTAGCTTGTTTTCATTTACTATGTGATTAACTGTTTTATTGCTTATTGCAACAGGCCTACAGGAAGATGCACATTAACCCAATTATACTTCATAAAAACAAAAACTACATTCTGTATCCCCATTATTAAAACATCCTTTTTTTTCCTAAGCACCACTTTCAACACATTTTGAGTCTACAAGTAGAAGAGTCGTGAAAATATGAGCAAAACAAAGGAAAAAAAAAGAAAGAACAAGTGACAAACTGGGCTATCTGCCAACATTACCACAGGCAGTGTAGATCTTAAAACAGCATGGAGTTATCTCAGCACAAAGTTCAGATCATGTCTCATGTCCTCTGAGACCAATTACTTGTTTATTCTAGTCAAGCTTGCAACTTTAAATTTCCCCTTTTTCCAAACAACCACAGTAATTTGTGAGGGGAATGGTTTATTTATTATGTGAGGTACTATATCAGATTCATCCATCCATCTATACCTGCATGTCCTTGTAGGATTAAGAGGGAAAGGAGGGATGTTGGGGGTACGGGGAATTTGGACTTGCATAGCGCTTTATCAAGTCCATACTACAGTATATTCAATCATTCACCCATTCACACACACATTCATAGTAGCCACAGCTGTCCTGAGTAACACTGTCAGAAGTGAGGACCAGTACCACTGGACCCTCTGACCACAACCAGCAGGCAATGTGGGTGAAGTATCTTACCCAGGGACACGACGACGGAGGCGGATGGAGAGGGGATCAAATCGGCAACCCCCCGAACTCCTATCACCATCACCACCATGGTCCCAAGAGAGACAAGAGGTGCGGTACAACCTGGTCCGGTCACCAGTCTATGGTCGAGGCCATACAAGGCAACACAAGGACATGTAAACAACCATGAATACACACACTCATGCAGAAAGACTCCAGGCTAGGATTTGAATCCGAAAGGTAACATTGCTGCCAACTATGATATTGTGCAAAATCAAAATCTGTTTTGCAATATTCATGAGAACACATGAGTGAATACACATAAAAAAATAAAACATATGCATTATCTAATACATGGCAGCTGTGCAATCAATAATAATGGAGAAAGTCATTTAATGCTAAATATTAGTTCATTGAAAAAAAAATGTTTTTTTTACATATTTGTTAAAACTGTCTCCATGTTGTGACAGAATGATAAGATACAGATAATCTGAAAAAAAAAAAAAAGAAAAAATCAAGGACCTCCACTTCCTCCCATTGCTACTTTGACCATCTGCAGAAATGCACTACTCCAGGTCAAAAAAGCTCAACCAGAGCCAGGAGGAGGGTCTTAGCACTGACAATCAACCTAGTGTATGCACTGCTCAATGTGCTAATGGTGGAGAAACAACTTATCGTTCCAGGAAAACTGTTTATTCGGCATCTTCGATGGCTATGCTAACTAGCCTTAGCATTCATGATAAGCTCTGCTGATGTGGAGAAGCTATAGCATAGCAGAGAGAAAGGGGGACAGTGTGAGTGGTGTGTACAAAAGGTTGATTGACAGCACTAAGATCCACCTCCTGGCTCTGATTGGTTGTTTCTGACCGAGCTGGTTATTTTAACACTGGGAGAAGGCAGAGGAGCCAGATTTTTTTCCACAGAAAGTCTATCTTGTATTATACCATCACAAGATAGTGACAGTTAACAATCATGTGAAAAACGTATTTTTTTTTCTCTAAAAGTTACATGCCCCAGCAAAATTTGAATCTGCTATTGGACACATCTGTCAGAATCCAGGTTTTGCTACAAAGATGAAAGGACAAATGATCAACGATGGACAAAAAAAGGCTTTCATTTCACTCCAGTGTATAGAACTCAAAAGTTGTGAAAAGTTGCAAAAACAAAGTGTACAGAAAGAGCATTGCAAGGTCTTAAATCAGCACTCGACAGCTCAGGTGTTTTGCTCGTCTGCCACTGTGAATTGCACCTCTGGGAGACCGAATGACACCCTATACCCTCTTCCCTTGTCGACCTTGAGTAGGAAAACCAGTGAGAGGACCAGGATTGGCTCCAGCTGAAACCTGAATAGTCATCTGTCCACCCCAATCAGTCAGCCTTTCTTTCTTAAAGAAGGGCAAAGTGACTTCTAGAGGCAAGACGAATGATTGCACTGTGTTGCAGAAATGTGGATCCCCCTCTTTCGAGGATTGTGGAGAAGGCAGTTAATGACAGGTTTTGGGCTGAAGGGGATGACATGTATTGTTAGCGGCAAACAGAAAACAGTCATTTGTATTTAGGAGTCATTTGTGTCTTTGTTGGCCAGTGAAGCTTGAGTGACCAACCAAGAATGTTTATTGCGGTAACACAAAAGTACTGAATGCCAATTTGTGTGTCTGTTCAATGGTTATTGGAGGATTAGATGTAGGATGCTATATCTTGCCAAAAGTGAACGAGCTAAAGAAGATGTACCATCCCTGGAGGGGAAAAATGCAAAACCGTTTGTTTTGAAGTGACAGTTTTTCTGCCCATCGCTTCAGGGATAAGGAATGTAGAGAGAAATTGGAGACAAGAAAAAGAAAGTTTGTTGGCGCTTTGATGTGGGGTTTGGCTCTGAATTCACCCAAATCAACTCACGGTTGTCAATCATTTTCAAGATGCGTCAACCAGCTTTATCATTATGACCAGCAAGTTGACCTCGATGGCTTGGACCTGACTGTAAACATTACCTTGTTATGTATAATACCTGCGCAGAACTTTAATTGATGCACTTTTTACAGCATCTATTAGGTTAAGATTTTTAATATCAACAGGCTTCATTGTTTTATCAGTCTGTAATTAACTGCCCTCTTTTAAAAATTTTGCCCCAGTCAGTGCTCGTAAACAGTCTTACTGTGGTCTGCGTGTCTGCTCTGAAATTCACTGGTTCATGCTCAGACGTCTTGCTTTCCAATTTGTGCCCTTCTCTTGATGCTCACGCAACTTCTTTTCTAGGGACTGACGCGTTTCGTTCTCGGATTGCTGTAAAATAACCCCACGAAAGGCCCCCAGGTAATACTAGTCGCGGGCAAATAGGTCTTAAATTGGACAATACACAGACAATTCACTGATATTCCCTTACTTGTTGTCTTGACTCGTTTTGAAATATAATCCAAAGTCCTTTTTGTTGTCTGGGTACTGAGATAGGACTGAGTGAAAATGCATTCAGTTACGAGGGGAAAATACCTCGATACTTTCTGGAATCTGCTGAATATAAGAGTAGGATGACACTAGTACTCCCAACCAAAATCCATCCCTTTTACACTGTGTAAGATGTCACAAAAATAAATTAAATACATAAAACTGCTTGTTGTAATTTAAACATTTAAAGCATCAAGTCAATACGACTCATAAAGGATGTGTGATATATTGTAGCAGATCACTCATGAAGTGCATGTTTGCTAGTGAGAAATGACGTCTATGAACTTTATATTTGAATACAGATTTCTGCAGAATTTTATGCGAATGTACACAGAAATAAAAAGCATGTATGTAGTAACCGCACATGTGGATGACAGAAAAGCTGTAAATGAGGAAAACAGGTTTTGTGTGCTCAAAACACAAGTTTTCATTTTTGGGTTTTTCATGCAATCTTTGTTGCCTTTTTACACATTACAATGTCTTTATAGTCTTTATCAGGTGTGCCATTAGATATGAATTTACCGTTGTTCATTCAGAGGTTTAAAATTGTTTGTTTTCTTCTAAGGTTGTGACTAGTCAATATGCGACCAGTAAAAATGGCCTTTTCACACCAGAACTGGTTACTCTGCCCAAAACAGACCAGAGTTGTTTTTTTTTTTTTTTTCTTTTCCCCTGAATGGTCCACTTTGAAACCCATCTGAATTTTGGACCGGACAAAACGATCAAACTCTCTTCCGCCACAAAAGGACGGTCTCCATTCAAGTGGAAATTGAACTCTGGTTATGGTTCACTTCCAGTGAGGAAGCAAACACTCTATCCAGAAGAAGAAATCAAACAAAGGAAGTGAACCAAAGGTAGGAATTGGCGTATGATCTACTGACATATTTTGCGATTTGAAAACTTTGCAATGCCTCGCTCTTGCTTCTGTGTTCCCACAACAGAAGCTCTTTTGTCTCCAGCTCTCTGCTATCTTCTTCAGTCCTCTCGCATTTATCTCACCACCCCTGCTGCTCATGTTGCTCGGCTTCTTGCGATAGGCCATTTGGAAAAAGCAGCTTTTCTAGCTGAAATGAGTTTCTTTTTTAAAGTGCAGTGTGAAAGTGAACCATATCAAATGAAGGAATACGATTTCTTGCCCTTCCCTGCTAAATCAAATCAAGCACGCCCTCCCCAGACTATCGTTGTGTGAAAACACCTAGGTGATCATCTGCGTGTTAACGAAAAACAGTTTTGCGACAGCAGGTAAGATGCCGATTGCTAATTCGCAACGTAACCTTCAAGCAAATCTTGGTTGGATACACCTTTATTAGATTTTGCCTTCCATTTAAACAATGCCAGATTGTCATCGAAGTGCACACAATGATGATTCCTGCTAAATAGTTAAAAAATTATCAAAAATAAAGATTCTGTCTCTGTATGTGATAATTTTGGACAAAACGTCAAAAATATTGGACACAAAAACCACACCTCCCAGCCGAAAACACACCACCTTGAAATTTTTGTTGCATCCAAATTTATTACAGCTAGTTGCGCGGCTCAGGGTTGTGCTAAAAAACAATAGAAGAATTTACAAAGTAAACCGAATTAAATTAAGACATCTAAGCTCCTGTGATAATACTTCTGAGTTCTTTAATTGTTCCACACTGTCACATTTCATTAAGCAATCAACATAATTTGCTGCTCATAAACACACTTGGTGTGATCCGCCTGCCTCCGACTGAGCACCTGTATGTTTAATTCATGGGCCCGTGTGGATTTCTCCGAAATCTTTTGTTTTTTTGACTGCAGCTGGTTATACACAAACAATGATGCCACATTTCTCAGCAGACTGAAAATATGCAAAACAATGGGCTGTTTGTGCATATGAAAGCTTTATCAGAGTCTAGACTGCCAGATTCACAAATTAGCAGGCTGAATAAAGCTTGGTGACAATTGTTTCTTCTTCGAGCAAGTTTTTCACAGATAGAAAGAGGAGAGAAATTGCAAGCAGATCCGCTTTCCTCCACGTAACGGGACGAGAAAGATACGGCGGAAATATATTCAGAATTAAGCCTCGCTCTTTTTCCTTTTTGATGACGCATTAACGAGAGAATTAGATAATATTTGCCTGTAGTTCCTGCACGATAGTTGGGCTTTGTTGAAGTTTGTCCTGGTTCTCCTGTTGATGTTCAGTTAGCTTTGAGCTTTATTAGTCAAGTGTGGTTATCTGGAAGCGTGTTCACGTTGTTAACCTTGCCTTCCCCAGTTATTTCACAATTTAATTTCTTTTTCTGTATAAGGCCAGCTTTTCAGTTCTCTAATCAGAGCACCTACCAATAACTTACATTCCTTATTAACAACACAATCCCAAGGCTTCACTTAGGCCTTGACCATTTCATCATCATCATCCCCTTAGTCGTATGTTTTGCATCAACTTTTCAAGGCGTGGAAAAAAGCTGTGATCTATACATATTTCATGCATCATTGGCTCATATCCATACTCCTAATTTGCTGTAAAGTGACACACTTCCACAGAGAAGCTGCTTATAGTTATTGTTTGGATTGGTGATGGATTATAATCTTTGGGGCTCGAATAGACGTCTGACACACAATGGGATAAAAAAAAAAAAAAAGAGTAGTTCCCCCTTTAAAAGTAACTGTGTTCAACTTTAAAACACATACTTGTATTTGTTCGTAAGGCCTCATGACCTCACCACTACCCACCTCTTTGTAATGTTTCCTGTATTTTTAGCCTTTTGTCAAGTATTAATGTGCAGGTGTTTTTTTTAAAGCTTTTTTAATTTTCCAAAAGTTACGGGAATCACACGTGAACCAGTGCTACACCCGTCAGCAGGTGTGTGACCAGATGCTGCGACACAAAATCTTGCCACAATTTTGCCGTTGAAGGGAAGTTCATTTCACCCGGGTGCTGTTCAGTAGTTGTGAACATGTAACTTTGCCTGAAGAAGAAAAAAAGGAACAGTAAAATTTGTTCCTGATATGAAGTGGTGATTTTATTGATTTTCTTGTTTGAAAAAAGGTCACAAAGGAATATACAAGACATTTACCACTCTAAGAATACCTCGACAAGCAAATTGTCATCTGCACTACACCAAACGGCCACTTAATTGTTTTTTTTTTTAAGGTCGGACTTTATTTGAACCTGTCTTGACTAAAACCTAATCCAACCTGAACCAGATACTTCTACACCGAACAGAGACCCTTGAAAACAGTTTCATGAATGAATCAAATCTTTGATTTATATGTGAAATGACAAGAAGCAGTTTTTCAATACCGTTGCTTCAGCCTCAGAATAAGGTGATTCCAAAAGCAGAATATAGATAAGTCGACACCCATTTACTGTACAATGCAGTAGATATTCTTTCCAGTTTGTGATTTGTGAAACTTTTACTTATGATTTTGGGATTTTGAACATTTCGCCAACATTCTTAATAAGAATCTTGATAAAATCTCATTCACAAAATATTAGAATAGAATAGAAATATCTTTTATTATAAATATCCACAACAGAGGAATGTCTGTGGCATCTTATAAGCTGGATGTTACATCACACGCCAACTTTCCATTAAAAAGGCTTCCTCTACTTGTTTGAGTCACGACTGGACAACTAATAAAGATAAATACAGTTCCAAAACTTTTGAAGGAAATTCAGCAAGTATGAGAATGAGTTAGCTACAGCATTAAAAAAAAAGTTAATTTTTGCAAGAATTCATATCCAAGGTCAAGCCAAGACAGCTGGTAAAACTTCCTTATGGACTAAAAGTCAGACAGAGGTGATTAAAGTTACTGAAATACAAGTTCACGCGTCAGCTGGCATTATTTCACGTCACAATCAATCTCTGTTACGAGACCTCGGAGAATAATTCTCCATTTGTATTGAGGCTTAAAAAAAAAAAAAAAAAGAGGAAAAAAAAGCGATTAGTAATATCAGTGTCAAATCTGCTCCTTATTAGGAAATAATAATGCAGACAGTGCTCGGTAACCTTGAGACTGCCTCACACGACAATCAGCCACGGTGATGGATGAACTTGACTGTAGGAGCAAGTGCACAGTATAAATGCATTCCATGCCAGCCCAAGCTATTGGCTCCCACGTTCACTCGGTTATTCAGCGAGTCACAAAGGGGAGCCGAGTCTTAACTCAATCCATTAGATCCATCCATCATCTCGGTATCTCAGTGGGAGACAAACACTGATGGATCTATGCACATCGACTAGCATTGCACCTTTAAAAATGGGGCTTGCTCTTGTGTCTCCCATATGCTCCTTTGGTAAAGATTGCATGTGTGTGCCTGTGTGAGACAGGTGGGTAATAGAGATGAAAGGAGCTTGTTTGGATTTTAAGCGTGGGCTTCCATCAGTCGGTTTTCCACTTCATTAGGCCTGGGATGACAGGGCAAGATACTGTAATAAATGTTTAAAATGGTGTTTGCAGGGAAATTTCCAGACTGACGCACCTTACATGACGTAAATGAAAACAGAAAAGGGATCACTCGCTATGCGGTTGGGTTTTGTTGACAGCGAAAGCACGATGCTAGGCAACTAAAAGCTTTTCATTAATATGAGACAGTTTCATTAGACTGGAAAAAAATATTGTATTTTGTTAACAGTGGAAAAAAAGTATGTTTTCAAGGTGTTTCCCATCTTCTGAGGTTTCAGCGTGCTAATATTTGCTTTTATTGTAAACCCATTTGGTGTCCAACACATGAAGATGAAAACCACTGATGTAATTTGAAATACCAAGCAAATGGAACAATTGAACTGGAAGTTATACCTTAAATTGGGAATTTCCCTATCAGCATTTTTTTTTGTTTCCAATACCAAGTTGTGTCTTTTAAACATTTTATATTTTCCTATACGAGTCCACCTGCAAGTTTTATAGCACAGACTTGTACAGTAGTCAAAGTTTGCTATATTCCACTGACTGTCTTGCAGAACTAACTGAAACATGTGCACAAAAAGCCATGCTTTAGTGCCCAGTATGATTCTTTTTTTTTTTTTTTTTTTGGCCATTGATGCATTATCACATTAAATTATGTGGACACACTGTTTTTCTGTCTCCTTAGCATCGCTATAATTGCATACTCACATGCTGTACTGTATAAGAGACTCAAAACTCCTAATTTTGATGAATGAGGCTAAGCAATGACATTAAGCAAAGGTTGGAACTATAAATGTTTGTAGTAAAGCCAATATCAATGGCAGCGGTTAGCACACCGAACAGGTGATATTAAACTGAATTTTGTTGAAATAGGATGGCACTGTGCTGGACGTACAATGCTAATATTAAGAGTGTCCAATGGCTCCAAAAAACATTTAAAACCTGTGTTTTTACCACACTTGTCTTTTGAAGACGTTTCTCATTTGCTTCTTGTGTTGCTTCACCTCAACTGTTTTCAGATTTAATTGCCATTCACAGCTGGGGGCTTCTGTCTTGTCCAATCACTTGGTTCGTGTTTTACTATGTCCTCAGGAAGCCTATTGATGCCCACCAAGGCTCCACAAATAGTGCAGTACCTCTGGTAATTGTACGAGCAACATGGAGCAGTAAAGCTCACATGGAGGCAGTCGAAGGTGTAAAGAAGTAAAGCAGCAACTTCATCTATTATTACCATTTCCTTTACCTTTGCCACGTTGTCTGAAAAAAAAAAAAAGCCTCTTCATTTAGGACAGCCGTCTTGAAGATTTAGTGCCAAACCGCCATGCAGTCTTAATAAATGCATTAAAAGCATGAAGGAATTGATGCTTGACAATGATAGAATTAGGCAGACCTATATTTGTACGTAAACGGGGCCGCCTTTAGCTGGCAGATGTTGCATTTGGTGGTGTAGCTCTTTCCCCTACAAAGCCTCCAGCAATATGCAAACTGTGAAATGCAGGTTTGCCAGTGACAACTTAGCTGCTGCCATTTTCTGTTTCAGAACAGCTAGCAATGGCAGCTTTGTTCAGCTGAGATCCGAACTTGACTTCTTGCCCAATCAAAACACCACGTCTAGAGAAACTAACTTTGCCCTTCACCCTGAGCAGGGTGCCGCAGGTATAGCATCATGATGAAACTGAACACAGCTCAATCCTGGAAGAAAAAGCTGACAGTTTTATGGTGCAGCTGTAGTAAAGCCTACAGAAAAAGGCAACATTGGGATTGGAGTTAAAGTAGTCAGCTACTCTGATAACCATCAGGCAAAAACGCCGAGATCAGAGCTGAGATTTGGGATTAGGATTTCATCCTTCCGACCACAAACGCTGTTGTATATCAATCTGAAAGGTTAACGAGAAAACTAATCTAAAGATGGGCATGCAAACACAAAACCACCATAAACTATTCAACAGTGGCAGTCCTCTTAACACAATTGGCAGCGCAGCGATTGATTTTAATTTTACAAACTTTGCCAAAGTGGGCAAGCAAATGAAATCATTGAATAGCGGATTCAAAATGTGCACCACATTAATAAATGTAACCAGACCCAGCACAACATTAAAATCACTCATAAAAGCTGTTAATATTGTCACCGGTGTCATCATAACATTGGGGGGTTAATCTTTAGTTGGACCCTTACAACTGGAGGGTCATTTTCACAATTCTTGTCAGACCATGAAAAAACAAAATGAAGTCTGTATGGACATCACCATCACCATGCCCGCTGGTGTGCCAGTTTGGCCATGAAAAAAATGAAAGGCCGTACAGACTAAGAAGCACTTTATAGGTCTGTTTGTGCGAATAAGAACTCCTTGAAAAGTGTTTTTGCTCTACCGAGCTTCTTAAAAGGGAAGCGTACAAATGTGGATTTTTAACCAATCAGTCCGGGCATGTGTTGAATGCAAAACATGAGGGAATCAGTCTTTGAAATGCTTTTAGCCTTGGAAAAAAAAAAATCCTTACTAGTATCACAAAAAGGATTTTATTTTGTAAAAGAAAAGGGGGGAGGGGGGGATACAAATGCAACAACGAGGAAGTATAGAGAAAAGAGGCTTTCACTAAATTTTTTAATACTGCTCTGTTTTTCTCAACAGCTTCTGGCATTTTCATATCACTTTCTTACAGCTTTATCTCCCAATTTCCTTTGCTGACGACCTTCTTCTTTTGAAGCTACACTTTCAATTAAGAGTTTGAGGTCCTGTACTGGAGCCTGGATCCATTCTGTATCTTACCACTGGGCCAAGATCAACCAGTAACCTGTGTGCATAGGTGTGTGTTTCTTCCCCTGGGAATAATTTGCAACACAGCATGCAAAATCGCTCTGCAAAGCATGACACTGCTAGAAGATTTTAAGTTAAGCAATTATCTTTGCTTAACCTTCCACACTGCCTCATTTAGAAAGTTATCTAAACTGCGGTGCCTTGCAAAAGTATTCATGTCTTTTCAACTTTTTCACATTTTGCCAGGTTACAAACACAAGCTTTAATGTATTTAATGCAGATTTTCTTGATGCACCCCAAGAAAATCTCTTCACCAGGAGGAAATTCAAATTAAAATCTGAAAAAATGTTTCAGTGAATTTGTTTTTGGCCCTTTAGTCATGGTTATTGCCCATAATTTAGACATAAACAGGAACCACATGGATATAATTTACTTTAAAAAAGGTGCGAAAATGATATGTTTGTCATCATCTTCCTTCCAATTCAAAATAGTGGCCTCCAAATATGGCGTATCATAGAAAATTCCAATAGAGCACATTTCAATGTATAGTTGTAATAAAAAATAAGTATTTACAGGCTTATGAACACCTCTGCAAGCCATGTACACTGATGAGTTGATTGGTTTAAGACTCATTTTATTGTCTAGTCTGTGTACTTTACGTCAAAAAAGTTAAGATGATGTTGGTTGTAAACCAAAATATAGGCAAAGAAAGAAAGAAAAAATACAAGATTTTAAAGTAAAAAAAAAAAAATAAATAAATCAAAGATCTGGTTCATCACCGATGCTTAGTCCTTGGTGAAAAAATATAAAGACGTAAAAAGCAGAAAACATTAAGAGCGTCCACATTGGTTCAATGGTTTCATGGCAGAATGAGAGAGGTACACAAGTAGTCTTTCAGTCTCTGTGTAAGAGAGCTTAGCTTATTACATGGCAAGTGTTTTGACTGCTTTCCACTATGTCTCCTGGTTCTACATGACAAGCATCTCTAATTCAGTGTCTTTTTTTTCCCAGATAGGGTGAATGCAGTTATGTGTAGGTTCAGTTACTACAAGATGTCATGTAGGAACAGATGTTGCTGGGAGCTGCCGAGGAACTGATTGCTCAGAGGAGGTGTAGCTGAGGAAGGCAGTAGAGGTTTGAGTCATGCATGTTTGTCATCTTTACAAACATGCTAGTGCTGTGTCATCGAGATTCTACTGTGATCCACAACTATTAAGGCATTTACTTTTTGGTTTGAAAAAGACGTGGAAAATATAACTCATTGCCTTGTCATGCCGCCTAACTACTTCCTTTATAATCCTTTCTTATTTCACAATTATAATGTCAGGCCAGAAATGGAGAGGAGCCTTTTTTACATCCTTCCTTCAACACGTGTTTTACAATGCAGAGCCACTTGCTCAGTCAGCCGGAGTCGGTACTGTCCTATTAAGGCAAGTTGTAGAAAGTCTTTTTTTTTTCCTTAAGCCATTTTGCAGAATCCATTATAATATGTCAGGATTAAATCTCACCGTTTCGTGTTTTATCACCAAATTACAGTCAGATGTTACGTTGACATAAATCACAATTTGTTTTCGAAGGTTCTTTAGCGAGCCCCGATTTAACGAAGGCCATACCCGACTCTTAATGCTGAAGTGTTGACTTGAAAAGAATCTTTTCCTAACTTGCTGTCCATATGAAAGAAAAAAAACATGGGAACAGAGGGGCATGCACACTGCCATTTAGGTATAATCACTACCAACTACCGCATTAGTATGTTGCCTTCTCTTTTTTTTTATATTTATATTAAAACAATTTAACGGATGCAGAAAATAAATCAAATATTCGAGATGCTCACATTGCAAATTTTCCTACTTCTTCCACATACTTTCTTTTTATCCACCTGCAACACATCCAATATATCCCCCCCCCCCCCCCCCCCCCCCCCCCCCCCCCCCACAGCAGCGGGGGCCGAGGGAGGGGGGGCATTCTCGAGAGGAAAAAAAGACGACGCCGGACGGCGGTGGCGGAGCGAGGGCCGCGAGTGTG